>BHFT01024300.1:0-30197 GCA_004320025.1 Laticauda laticaudata | reverse complement strand
ACTTGAGACTTTCAAGAAGAGATTGGACTGCCATTTGTCAGAAATGGTGTAGGGTCTCCTGTTTGGGTGGGGGGTTGATTATCTATTATCTGAATCTTCTCCCACTAACAATTAGCAAGTGGGTAAAAATAGGGCTCTTGGGGCTCTTGGTTGTTTTCTTGCAGATGTTTCACTACCCCACTAGGTAACATCGTTGGTTCCAGTACGAGTACAGATAAGCCTCAGTGTACGATACAATTGAGCCCCGAATTTATGTTGCTAGGTGAGAAATTTAAGTGAGCTAGGCTCCATTTTACAACTTTTCTGAGAAAACAAACCCCAGTTGCCTTTCAAAAAAGCACCTTGAGAGAGAAAGATCTCCCTCAACATTATGGTAAGGGTTCCGCTCGCATGACGTGCTAGCTGTTTCCGGCTCTAGGGGGCGGTGCTCATCTCCGTTAAAAAGCCAGCACTGTCCAAAGACGTCTCCATGGTCATGTGGCCAGCACGACTAAACACCGAAGGCGCACAGAACGCTGTTACCTTCCCACCAAAGTGGTCCCCATTTTTCTCCTTGCATTTTTAAATGCTTTCGAACTGCTAGATTGGCAGAGCTGGGACAAGGAACAGGAGCTCCCTCCATGATGCAGCACTAGGGATTTGAACTGCCGACCTTTCTGACCGACAAGCTCAGTGTCTTAGCCATTGAGCCACCGCGTCAACACTGATACCTCTTTTAAAATAAAAAAACCGGCCACTCATTCTAGATAGTTACGATTACAATAAAAAAATTCTCAACCCACACAACTACAGGTGGCCTTTATTAGGATTGTGGGATACTTTCTTGTTTTATTTATTTTTGTTTTCTTTATTGATTTCCTGGTCTGCCCATCTCACTGATTGAGCTGACTACAAAGCTGGTGTGGATACTAAGAAGCCACCTTCAAAGCAGTTTGAAAAATAAGAAGCTACCTATTAGTAAGAATTAATGGTTCTTTAGCTGCAGTTTAAAAAAACAACACCGCCCATTCTTCAAATAAAATAAAATAAAATATAAAACTAAACAAACATAATCATGAAAAAAAATAGAATAATAAAGTAAAAAACAAATAGAATAAATAGAATAAAATAAATAGACTAAATAAAAAAAGAAACACAGCCTAAAATATTCCTGTAAGAAAAGCCGATATGAAAATTTTCTTTTCAATAAATATTTGGATTGTTATCCAAAAAAGACATTTTTTTCTTTTTCCTTTTAGGTTATAGAGCTGCTTTTTTTTTTTTTTTTGCTATTTTTCTTTTCTTGGAAATATCTTCTCCCAGAGGGGCTGTTCTTGCATAGTTAACAAGAGCAGAAGGCTGAATAAACAGCAGCTATCTATGCCTGTGACTTGTTTTCACACTGTGGGTGTTGATCGTTTCCCCACCACTTCCCAAAGGTCTGGACAAATTTCCATACCACTTGGTATAATTGGTAACATCTTATAAACACCTCTCTTTGGAAAGAGAAGTTGCCAGGAGCTCAGTGCTC
Organism: Laticauda laticaudata; assembly: GCA_004320025.1. Lineage (NCBI taxonomy): Eukaryota > Metazoa > Chordata > Lepidosauria > Squamata > Elapidae > Laticauda > Laticauda laticaudata. Next base: position 28,687 of record BHFT01024300.1, on the reverse strand, counting down.
CAAGCCTGCCCGAAAAAGTAATATGGAAATTAATTATATTATATTAATTATATTATATTAGTGTGTATGTATGTGTGTGTGTGAGTGTATATATTGTATATATATATACACATATACATGTACACACATATATTTGAATACACATACACGTATACATATATATGCATATACATATTCTTTTTTAAAAAAGTTTTTTATTTTTTAAAAACAAATCCTAACAAACACAAACATGAAACTATCTTCCAAAATACACTGTGTCGGTTGGTACATTTCTTTCATGCAATGTCACAATATCAACAGTCTTCCCCTTCCAAACATACATTCATATTGAGTCTAATAATGACACAATAATAATACAATATAATATGTATACTTGACTTATGTATTATTCTCCTTTAGATAGATGATAGAGAGATGTTAGAGAGATAGAGATAGATATAGAGAGAAGCAGAGAGAGATATAGATGATATAGAGAGACAGGTAGGTAGATAGGTAGATATGGATGGATATTTAAATAGGGATGGATGGATTGACAGATAGATATAGATACTGTATAGCTAGATGATATAGATGATATGGATATCGATAGATAGGTAAGTAGTAGAGATAGATAGATAGATAGATAGATAGATAGATAGATAGATAGATAGATAGATAGATAGACAGACAGACCATAGATAATAGAGAGATAATAGAGAGATGACAGATTGATAGATCATATAAATACAAGAGATGATTTAGATGATATGGAGATAGATAGATAGATAGATAGATAGATAGATAGATAGATAGATAGATAGATAGATAGATAGATAGATGGGCAGGCAGGCAGGCAGGCAGGAAGAGGGTGAGGGGGAAATGAATGGATGGATAGATGGAAGGAAGGAAAGGAGGGAGATGGGAAATGAAGGGAGGGAGGGGAAGGGGGAGGGAGGGAAGGAAGGAAGGAAGCCACAGTTGTACAGCATTTGAGTAAGGCTTTCCATAGGCAGACCTGGAAATGTTGGCTTTCCAGACATGACCCTGTGACATTCATTTCTTGACTGGAGACAAGAACGCAACCATAAAAGCAGAAGTTCTACCTAATGGGGTGCACCAAGCCCATCTACAAGCTTCTTAGTCCAAAATTCTAATTCCAGGCCTTTTCCTCCTTCACTTCTGAGTCAACAGATATTTAGCTACTCTCTCACCATTTCTAAGGTCTTAGATGGACCTTTCCTAATCCTAGTGATCCTTTCTTCAGCCCGGAATTGCTGGTTCCTGCTTCACCAACCTCATTCCTTACAAACATTACCTGCATTCCTTTCAGTTATATAGTCAAGACATGAATGCTGCCTCCCAATCTGTTCTGTCCAAGGCTTCCTGAGACATCAAAAGCACACAAAAAATCCCAAACCCTTTTATTTTAGTTCAATGGCTGTGAATTATCGTCATTCACAGCCCGGAAAGAGTTTCAACCAGTAATAAATAGTCCCAGGAATGTCTGCCAAAGTCCTTCAGGAGAAGTCTTGATAAGAACGCACCTTTATCTGACTTGAAGTGCTGCCAACAACTAAAGTCCCAATTAGTTTTTCAAAACCAAAACAGAGAACAATTTAAACATACAGCTTTCAGAGTCCCAACCGATTAGAGCAAACAACGTTGCTTCCTGCAAAGGTTTTCCTACCTTTGCACTTCCTTTATACCTTAGGGGAGGGGCAATCACCTCTAAGCCTCACTTCCGAGTCATCCCTTTTGTTTTAGCTGCTCTCACCTTCTAGCAGCTCTGCACACACATGCACTGGGAACAGATTCCCCTGGGTCCTCTGCTGCCAGACTCCGGAGGCTCCAGAGGCAGCACCCCACTTCCAGATGGCCCTGGCCCTATCTCTGCATCAGATGCAGGACCCTCATCCCAATCCTCTCCAGATACCCTGACTCGCCTCCTTTCTTCCTCACTGTTCTGACCCAAACCCTTTTCCAATAAAACAAACATGGACCAAAGGGAACAGAACCTTTTTAATGATTCTTACAAATCCCTGGTTAAAAGGCTGCTGCAAACTAATTAACTTTGATAAGCACAAGCCTCGCCAAAACTGTGCAAGGTTGCCAAGAATAACAGATAAGAAGTATTTTACAACACAAGAGTCTTCAATTACCAACTTAAGATTCTGCAATGTCTACAAGGCTGGAGTTTCAAAACGTTTTTGCTTCCTGCAAAGAACGTCCACTTCACAGCTAGCTTTTATCTTCTTGAAAGAGGGGCCATTACCTTGCAGCCTTATTCCCGAGTTGCCCATGCTCTCTGCAGCTGCTCTTTCCTGCGAGCAACCCTGCACACACGCGCACTTGGCACAGGCTCTTTGGGAATCTCCTCATCGCTGCTGCCAGCTCCCACAATCTCTGAAGGCAGCAGTCCACTCCTTAATGGTCCTGGCCCCTGATCTGAGTCCTCATTCTCCTCAGCCCTCCACACCTGTTTCCAGCTAACCACAACACCCACTGTTTGATTCTGCTGCCGGCGAACCACAACCTAACCCAACTTTCTAAGCAGATAACAATAAGGATATTCCACTAAACTTTTAGAAGAAAGGTGAATCATAAATTGTTAATTACTGGGAGCATTAAAACAGTGGATACAAATCAATCCGGATACCAAACAATTAGATTGAAGTCTACTCAGTAAGATTTATTTTTTGCTACTGTTAAAATCCCAAAAGGGAAAATGCCTTTCAAAGAAGGAAAGAACAGTTGCTGAGAAAATACAAGGTTACATCAGCTTCCTTCCTTCAGCTGGTTATAAAACAATGGAAGGATTTTTAAAGTAGACCATGGACATGTTTGATGATGTGTTTAAACTATGTTAAGAGATGCATTCGTGGGGTGGTGTGTTACATCTTTAACTAGCTGGCCAGCCAACTTCTCTTTTTTTCATTTCTCTTATACTTGGGAAGGACTTGATAGGTGGATAACAATGCCAAATCCATTCTAAACACACAAGATGACTGTGTGGCCAACCATAATGATAATCTTAGATGCTAAGAGCTGTGGTGGCCCACCAGCAGTCAGCAGAGCTGGTGGCAGACTCGGACAGCGAGGAGGTTGGGGAGGAACTTGGGCCAGTCCTGGAGTCTGAGGAAGGCTCTGATGAGGGCTCTGCATTGGCAGCAGAGATGGGGCCAGGGCCGCCTGACAGTTATCAGCTGCCTTTGGAGTCAGAGATCAGTGGGGCAGAAGAACAGCTGGAGCCTATTCCCAGTGTGCGCATGCACAGAGCTGCCAGGAGAAGGGAACAGTTAAGGAACAAGGGTTGACTCGGGAGTAAAGCTAAAGGTGGATGGTGAATGGCTCCTCCCATAGGGAATAAAGAGGAGCGAAAAGGGAAATGGTGTTTGTTGGAGACAATTAGTTCATTTAATTAGTGTGAAGATTTGTTCGTGACTCTCAGAAACTCCTTGCCAAGTATTTCCTTGTACAGCGTTGCGCTTGGAAGGTATTGGCCTGGCAACTCTCCAAGCCTGATGAGGTCTGTGGTTGGAAATTCACTCTTGAAAGACTGTTTGCTGGGACTTTGCTGGATGTGAATGAGAGGAATTCACATTAGCCTAAATAAAAAGGGGTTTTGTCAGAACGAGGCGTCTGCTTCGTGATTTCGTGAAGCCCAGGTCAGAACAAGAGCTTCATTTGGGACCAAAGCCACATGTTGTACAAGAAATTGATGCTATGGAAGAAATATGATGAACGGTTGCAGGAACTGCGTGTGTCTAGTCTAATGAAGAGAAGGACGAGGAGGTCCCATGATGGCCAACTTCCAATATTTGAGAAGCTCTCACAAAAATGAGGGGGACAATCTTTTCTCCAAAGTGCCTGAGGGAAGGAGAAGAAGCAGTGGATGGAAGGTTTTCAAAGAAAGATCCAATTTGGAACTAAGGAGAAAGTTCCTGACAATGAGAACAATCAACTAATGGAATAGAAGATGCCTCCAGAAGTTGTGGGTGCTCCATCAGTGGAGATTTTTAAGAAGAAACTGGACAGTCATCTGTCTGAAATGGCATAGGGTCTTCTACTTGAGGAGGGGGTTGGACTAGAAAACCTCCAAGGTCCCTTCCAACTCTGTTATTCTGTAAAACAACCAAAGATGTTTATTCAAGAACACCTATTCCTTATAGCCCTTCTGGAACTCTAGCACAGGGATCACCAATCTTTTGGACCTCAGGGACCACCAAACTCATAATTTTAAACCCTGCGGACCAGAGACCCTGGGAAAAAATCCCCCCAAAAGTCTGCAGGGAAATTCTCCACCCCGTTTTCCTACTGGTCAATCGTTCTTTTTGGGGGATTGCTGGATACCGTCTCCAGCTCCGTTCTCAGGGGAGGGAGAGAGAGACACTTTTGGCTTCATGCAAGGAAAGCAGCAGAAGTCTTTCTTTCTCTCCCCCAAACTCTACCAGAAACAAATCTTTGCCAGCACAGCCTCTTGGAGCAGGAGGTCTTGCAGGGTACCAAAGACTCATTTCTGACAGAGTTTGGGGGAGAGAAAGAAAGACTTTGGCTGCTTTCCTTACGTGCAGACAAAAGCAGAAGAGAGAAGCGGAAAGAAGCAGCCTGGTGGCCAGGCCAGGCATGTGGGCAAATGGGGCAAGTTCCCCCCATTCGCCCTTTCCTCCCCTCCCCTCACTACCTCATGTTGTTTGCAATGCAAGGGACGCAAGCCTTGTGTTCCCTTGGGTCATGTGGGCAGCACAGCCTTGTGTTTCTGCACAGCCTAGATTAATTGCTTTGGGGGTGACTTTTATGCGGACCACCAAAATTTTCTCACAGACCACCAGTGGTCCATGGCCCACTGGTTAGCAACCACTGCTCCAGCAGATTTTTCTGGGGGGCCTCATGACTGATAAGCTAACCACAAATCCAGGTTCAGATGACACGTAGAACCATTCCTGAACTGAGTAAGCCAAGAAAAAGCTATTTTTTTAAAAGATTGTGGGCGAGACCCTTTGTTAGAACCGCAATCTAACTTCTAAGAATTAATGTATCAAATAAATTAATGTAATCAATAAATGTATTATGTACGCTATTGCTAACCATTTATTTATTTGCTTTGGCTTTGACAAAAAGTCAAGAGAAAGGAAAGAAAAATACCAATAAGAGAAACACGAGCAAACAGAATATATATTTGAACAGGCCAAGAGAGGCTGGTTTTTAAAAGCCGCATTAAACTTTGACTACATGGAATAATGCTAGCCAGCCTGTTACACTAAGGGAAAGCCAATTCATCAGCAGATAGTTACATCACTGACCCTTCTTAAGTAGCACAAAATATCAACCATTTAGACTGATGGCAGATTGACAGCACTGGAAACTGACAATTGAAATGATTTGCTGGCTGGCATCATTGAAGTTTCCAGGAGTTCCACAACACAAACTGAAATCATGTTCAAATGCTATTGAAGTCAACGAGTCAATAACTGAAGTCAAATATTATTTGCAGTGAAAGAGGTTGATACGTCTTCTACATGTTCATTTGATATCTTCATTAATGACATTTGACATATTCATTAATGACTTAGATGAGGGAATAGAAGGGGAACTCACCAAATTTGCTGATAATACTAAGCTGGCAGGAATAGCTACCATCCAAGAAGATAGGCAGACTCAAAATCCAGATGGATTTTGGGCCCTATTTAACAAAATGAAATTCAATGTGGAGAAAAGTAAAGTGCTACACTTAAGCCAAGAAAAACCAAAAGAACATACATGAAGGGGACACAGACTGGGTGAAATCAGGCTCAATAGCAGTAACTGGGAGAGGGATCTTGGAGTCTTACTGAACAATCAGATAAATATGAGCCAGCAGTGTAACAGCCAAAAAAACTAATACAATCCTAAATTTCATTAACAGAGAGATTCAATCAAGATCAAGGGAGGTACTAATACCACTGTATAAAGCCTTAGTAAGACACACCGAGAGTCCTGCATCCAGTTTTGGTTACCACATTATAAAAAAGATGTTGAGACTCGAGAAAAAATACAGAGAAGAGCAACCAGGATGATGAGGGGACTGGAGATTAAAACATATGAAGAACAGTTACAGGAACTGGGCCTGGCTAGTCTAGTGAAAGAGAAGGACCAGGGGAGACAGAATAGCAGTCTTCCAATATCTGAGGGGCTGCCACAGAGAGGAAGAAGAGGTCAAGCTATTTTCTGGCTCCCGAAAGCCAGACAAGGAATAATGGATGGAAACTGAACAAGAAGAGCTTCAACCTGGAAATAAGGAGAAACTTTGTGACAGTGAGAACAATCCACCAATGGAATAGAAGTTGCCCTCGGGAGTTGTGGGAGCGCCATCACTTGAGACCTTCAAGAAGAGACTGGACTGCCATTTGTCAGAAATAGTGCAGGGTCTGTCGCTTGGGCGGGGGTGGGTGGACTAGATGACCTATAAGGTTCCTTCCAACTCTGATTATCTGTTACCTGTTATGTCTGAAAGGCGTAGCTTTGAATTGGAAGCTGCCTAGGAGGTAGTTGAATGCTATATGCTATATTCCATTCATCTCCCTCTTTGTCATGCCAGAAAGTTCTGGCCTCCTGGGATATGTTTTAGCACAATCATGGGCTGGGTGTCATCAGTCACATTCTCCAACAAAGGATTCTCGGGTACTTCTGGTTTTTATTGTCGTACTGCTCCTTCAGGGTTTCCCCTCCCCCTTCCCACTTATGGCAAACTCAAAAACAAACATTGATGATGTTACCCAGTTGGGATGAGGAAACATCTGCAAAGAAGCAATCTGCGATGACCCAGAGTGGGATACAATATCAACGAAGTCACAAAAACAAGTGAAGCCCCTCAAACAAGTGAACCTCCTTTAATTCCTTCAACTTGGCTTCAAAGCTCAAAATATCCTTGACTGGAGACAAAAAACTCCCCCACAAAGAGTTGCAAAAAGGAGGAAACGCAGTTTAAACTAAAAATACCTATAAATTATCAGTAGAAAAAACAACACAAACCACACTGAAACAATTAAGGGAACCAGGCAAGATAAGGGCTTGAAGACATCCACAGATATTGGAATACACACTGGGAAGGACGCCAAACTCAGATAAGAACGGACAGAGCAGAAATATTTTCATGCTTTGTTTCCAGCACTGGCCCATACACATGTCCATCCTTTTAATCAGTTCTCACAGCTGCAGCCCATGAAGGGGATCAGGGCACTTTCCACCCCCATAGACCATGCCATTCACATTTCTCCCTTATCCACTCCTCCCTGCATGCCCTAGGATGAAGAGGGGATGGGCCTGGGTCTTCCTCTGAATGCCCAGCCGGCTTGTGCCCTTCCTCAGCTTCCTCCACAACTTCTGGAGCCACACTTCCACTCCCTGTCGGCTGTTCCTCTCTCCCTCGGAGTCAGACTCCAACAGGGGCATGACACAACCAAGATGAGAGCTCCTGTGCATAAAGAGGGAGCAAACCACACTCATTACTACTGAGAATTATTCACTAGCCACAATACAAAAACCATTAGCTTGGTAACTAAACATCTGCAGGAAAACAGCCAACTTCAGAAAGCACCCGGGATCGCACAGTTCAACCCTGAGCTCCAAATATTCTCTTCTATCAGTTTTTTTTTTTGGGGGGGGGGACATTATTTCCATGGAGAACCAGGTTGCAAATGGTTCTTAGTTCTGAAGACTACCAGCAAAACTGTCTCCTGGCCACCAACTATTTGAAAGTTTCACCAAGACAGACCTATGATGCCCTCTTCAGCTTCTCAAAAGAGATCCAGTGGACCATAATAAAATAGCATTTGCCTCCAGGGGAACTGGAGCAGTGGTGATATTCAGCCAGTTCTGACAGGTTCTGGAGAACCAGTGGTGGAAATTTTGAGTAGTTCGGAGAACCAGCAAATATCACCCTCTGACTGGCCCTGCCCCCATCTATTCTCCGCCTTCCATTGAGTCCCAGCTGATGGGCTGGCTCTCCTTTGGTTGCCCTGCACAGGAGAATGGAGCTGGAAAGCAGGTTAGTGGGGTGGGGAGGGAATGGGGATTTTACAGTATCCTTTCCCTGCCATGCCCACCAAGCCATGCCCACCAAGCCATGCCCACAGAACACCACACCCACCAAGCTACGGCCACCTAGGATTCAAACTGAGAAATAAGGATAAATTTTCTGACAGTGAGCGCAATCAACCCATGGAACAGAAGTTGCCTTTGGAAGTTGTGGGAGTTTCATCACTGGAGGCTTTCAAGAAGAGATTGGACTGCCCTCTGTCAGAAATGGTACTTGGACAGGGAGTTGAACTAGATGGCCTTCAAGGTCCCTTCCAACTCTGTCAATCTGTTAGATATAGTTCGTTAGGTAGATACCAGATAGATAGATAATAGATAGCTTTCAAGAAGAGATTGGACTGCCATTTGTAAAAAATGGTGTAGGGTCTCCTGTCTGGGCAGGGGGTTGGACTATATGACCTACAACGTCCCTTCCAACTCTGAATTTAATGACCCATCCTTTACTGGAAGGATAAGAAATCTCCAGCTATTGCTCTGGGACCCTGACTCTTCCTGGTGAGAGTTGCAGTGTAGCAACATCTGGTCCCTCCCAGCTCCTTTAGCTAAACAGGTTTTTTTTCTTTTTCATACCACGCCATCAAATCAAGCTGGGAAGAATTGCAAAAGATGTATTATTTATGTACTCACGCTTTAATGGACGGCCACTGTTTCTCAGACGTTAATTTAGGCACGACGTGCATCGACTTTCAGGGGCTCCCTTCATGGAAATAACCTAGAAATATCTTTTAAACAAAAAAAAAAAAGACAAGAAAAAATAAATACAAAAGACTTATTTATTATTTATGCATTTATCCAGCTGCCTAACCTCAGGTTATGTAAACTCTGGGTAGCGTACAGGTTGTCCTCAACTTACGAAGCACAGTGGAGCCCAACATTTCTGTTCTTAAGTGAGATGGTCATGCGGTGAGTTTTGTCCCCATTTTACGACAGTAGTAACCATGAAAAAAAGCCCTCAATCTCTTTTTTCAAGGTTATTGTAACTTCAAATGGTCGCTAAACCAGCTGTTGTAAATCAAAGACTATTGGTACCTGCCTTGATGTTTATACCAAACAAATCAACATAGAAGTTACATTCATTTTTACATTTTGCAGGCAGTATCTTTTTTCTCTTTTCCACATCTTGTTAAAACAGGAGAATTGCCTTCCTAGACCTCAGCCACAAAAAGGCACACTACCAAAATAAAATTCAAAGAAAAATGACCCAGAAACATTGCAGGAGGAAATAAAATACCTGTTGTCCAAAAAAGTTTAGCCTCAATTGTGGTGGTAGGTTTTTTCTTTTTCTTTTCTTTTTATTATTTACCAGCTCGATACCTGTGCTTCGCTACGAAACTATATGGTCGGATTTAGTTTTTGGGGAGGAAAATAAGGGGGGGGGGAGAATTCTGCCTGCCTACCACATCGCATCAGTATCACTTGGCTAGCGTCTTGTCAGTGTGAGAGTTGAGGGCTGTTTGGAAACTGAAACTGTATTTGCTATGTGAGCAAGAAGGAGACAGCAAGGAAGCCTCGATGTGGCTTAACTCACCTGTTCTGAACTAAAGCTGCTTGATGCTCCAAAATTGAAACTGAAACTCCTCTCCTCTGCTTGGGTTTTGCATTTTGAAGAGATTTCTTTTCAGGTTGCGAGTGGGAGTAGTCTCCTAAGCATCAGAGCGTGTTAATAATAATAATATAGGAAAATCTAATGCTCTGGTGATCATTTGGAAAAATCCTTTCTTAGTGAGCATCAGAAGTCAAGAGGAGCATACGTGCCAAATTTCAAGTTTCTAGGCTTTATGGTTTCTGGAGATTTTGTGATGATGTGAGAGGGGTATTTCGCTTTTATATATATATATTATAATATTCATAGAGGTTGATAATAATCAAATAGTAATATTTGCTTATCCATATTAATACGCCTTCATTGTATAGTTAATCATTTTCTTGAACTTTTGGGCTACTAACTTTTGTTTCTGTCAACTAACCATTGATAAAATGAATCCCATGTTAAAAACATAATCCATGTCTTCCTTCTCGTTTATTTTGAGTGTTAATCTATCCATTTCTGTGCATTCTAATACTTTTTTCAAAATTACATTTTCATCTGTAGTGATCCCTCTCATTTTTCCACCGTTGTGCAAAAAAAAAAAAAAAGTTATTCTCTTTCTAAGGAAGGCTTGCTAAACCGCATAAGATATTTGCTGCTGGTCTCTTCCACCAATACTAACGTCTGCAACACACAACGAGATTTGTCTATTTTGCACTGAGTGTGGAATGACAACTATGTGGAGCATTTGGCCTGCAGGAGTCGGAAAACACAGGGTCAACTCAAGCCCGTAAGGTCCACTTAGAAGAAAGAAAACAGAACTTTAACCTTTTCCCCTTTAGCAAAGATTTACAGCCTTAATGAGTTCAGGACAGGAAAGAATAGAGACACTGAACCCTTCATGATGGGCTGTAGACATTCCCAGTTTTGATAATCTTTAGACAAGTGCTATTTATTGTCTAAGATGGCTACAGGATGGGGGAAAGATGACAGGGATCATCCTGCAGTATGGGTGAAAAGTCAGAACCCTTTGGAGAATTCAAAAGGTTAAAGCGATATCCAAACAGAGAAAATGAAGATATTTAGACACTAGAAAGCACAATAGAGAAAAGCAACAAAGATGGTTAAGGAAGCTGGAGGCTAAAACCATTCAAAGTTACCGTATTTTTCAGACTATTAGATGCACCTCGGTTTAGAGGAGGAAAACAAACCAAAAATAGTTTTCTTTGCCTCCGCGCGTCCCGTTTTTGCCCTCCCCAGCGTCAGAGTCCAAAAATGGGACGTGCGGATGCCTCCGAAGGTCCATTTTTGGCCTGCAGAGTGATTCTGGATGCCGGGGAGGGCAAAAATGGGACCCGTGGATCATTCAGGAGGCCCAAAACAGGCTCGTATTCATTCTATAAGATGCAAACATTTCCACCCACTTTTTGGGGGGTGGGAGTAGAAGTGTGTCTTATAGTCTCAAAAATATACGGCACATAACAGCATTGAAAAATGTGACTTACATCCGTTTGTCAAAATTATGACTTTTGCAGCACCCCTGTGATCATGTGATCAAAGTTCAGACGCTTGGCAACTGGTTCATATTCAACGATGGTCGCAGGGTCCCTGGGGGGGGTGTCACATGATCCCCTTTTGAAACCTTCAGACAAGCAAAGTCAATGGGGAAGCCAGATTCACTTAATAGCCGTGTGACTAACTTAACAATGGCAATGATTCACTGAGCAACTATGGCAGGGAAAGTCATAAAATCAGCTGATCGTCAGAGCAACAGCTGATCATCAGATCAAACCAGTTCGTACAAACCAGGCTGAACCGGTAGAATCCCACCCCTAAATGTAAAACAGGATAGGGCGAGGGTGGGTGAGTGGATGGGGCCAACTGATTGGCAAACCGGTCCAAAACGACAGCAGCTCACCACCGGACCTCTCTGTCCTATTTATGAATGTGAGCACTTGGAATGAGAAGAAAAAGTCGAACTGGACACATTTTTGGTTTTATCCATAACAACAAACTAACTAATCAAAGGAATTAAGGAGAAACTTCCTCAACAGTGAGGAAAATTCAATTTAATAAAAATTTGGATCTATATCCTGAAGACACCCTCCATCAAATGATGCCATGAAAATTAGCTCAGTATTTTTAGATCAACTAAACATTGAAACTCAAGAGATCAGGGTTCATTTTTCCCCCGACCCAGGCATAAAAACTAGGCTGAACATAAAAACTATTGCTTGAACATCTTCCAAACTTATTCACAACGGAGATAAACATCTCCCATTAGTGTGTAAAGGCTTGGATGGAAAATGTAAGGCTAAAATCTCAGAGGTCCTTTTAAGCAAGAGTTTCAGCTGCTGCTTCAAAGTCGCAGGGGAAAAAAACTATTGTGGGAATAAATTTTGCCACCAAACCTCGAAATCCAAGCTAAGTTTCTTTTCCTGAAGGAAAGGTTAATTACTCTGCCAGTCACCACCAAAATCTCTCGTTAAAGAAATAACAAGTCCTCCTGAAAGTTAATTAAGGAGAGATTGTAGAATGCTTTAAAAAGAAAAGAAAAGAAAGGTATCTTGGAAAGTGCTGGATTTACAATTACAAGCAAGGCAACACAGCAAAATCACACCATTTATTCCCAAATGACTCAGGGCACCTTAGATGTAGATTAAGCAAAATACACAGACCAAATTAATAAGTTAACTAAGCGTAAATTCATTTCCTTTATAATCACAGCCTCAGTATAGTTTTTAATTCCATTTAGGGATGTGTGTGTGTGTGTTTAACATATAATTTTGAAACTATCTCGAATGAACGGCACAATCAGTGGAATATTCCAAGCGATGCAATACAGGATTTTTCAACTGGAAATTCAGCAGGCTGCATATTTCAAATATTTTATTTCTAGCGAAAGAAAAAAATTTCAAATATGCAGCTTTTGGAGTTGGGGATAATGCTGTAAACCTTCGGCTCAAATCACTTCAATTCTACAGAAATAAATATTACAAGAAGGGCAAAAGTCATTTCAGGAGAAACAATATCTTCTTTGATATAGTCTCCACCCGAGAGGAAAAATAAAACTGACAGTCCTAATTTACCAATTTCATGTCACAAGGATTATATCCACTGAATGAGAACATGGATTTTTACCTGCTTTTGTCATGGTCAAAACAATTTCATTTCAATTTCAAAACGATTGCATTTCATTTCACTTAACAACTGTGTTGCTAACCCAAGAACTGCAATAATTCACTGAATGACTGTGCCAGCGGTGGGATTCCAAATTTTTTCCCCACTGGTTCTATGAGAGCGTGCTTTGCACGCATGCAGCACTCAAAAAGTACCCTCTGTCAGCGCTGGTGAGGTGAGCTGTTTTTAGCTCAGCTGAAGCACGGCAATCCACTCAGCTGAGGTAAAACACAACGGAATATAGGACAGGATATGATGGGGGCGGATGGGGGGGGCAGCCAGAGGTGGTATTTGCCAGTTCTCCAAACTAGTCAAAATTTCCACTACCGGTACACCAGAACCCATCTGAACTGGCTGAATACCATCTCTGGATTGTGACAAGAAAAGTTGTAAAATTCAGTCTGCCTTTGGATTATGGATTTCCTGTGTGGCCACTCCCAGAGGGTCAGATTAAGAGAATCATATATCTCCAGCCCTTATTCTTAACACTGGTACACCACAAGGTTGCGTGTTGAGTCCCTTACTCTGTACTCTTTATGTGCATGACTGTATTCTCACTCACGCCAGTAATACTATTACTAAATTTACAGATGATACAACAGTGGTGGGATTCATCTCTGGTCAAAATTAAGGAGGGTCTCTTCTACGACCTTTAAAATGTTCCCATTTTTCTGCAGAGGATCAACCTGATTGTAGCTCTTGCCTCTGTGTTCCAAGGTCATTCTCACACGCTATTACAAATATAAATCCAGCAAATGGTCAAATCAAATAATGATACACGGACAAAGCAGAATTGCATGCAGATGAAACTGCTGACTACAGAGGAATCTGAAAAAAAAAAATCCTTAAAGCAAATCAATTGGCCTCAAGAGAACAAGGACTTGTTTAAGGCAGCCTAACTGGCTAATTCAATCTTATTCATGTATTTAGGGGAGCCTGGATCATGTTTAAAGAAAGAAAGAATTTGTGCCTCTTTCTCAGAGTGCTGTCAGCATTGTTATGAATCAGCATTTAAAGGTATATTAAGAGGGGGACAGGATCTGAAGTGACCTTATATTCTCTGAAATATTGAAGATCCTGATTTTGATAAATCAGCGCAAATGTTCTTATTTGTCATCTAGCAAATGCAATTTTGCCAAATCTCTACGCAAAACACAGAGCAGACTCAGTGCATGATGTTTGGGGCTGCTTTCAACATTTTCGTTTAATTTTCAAGTTAATTATATCAACAACTATTATTTATTTAATGAATGCATTTATCTTTGCTCCATTAGGGCTCATTTTACAGTTAGGTCTTATTTTTGGGAAAATACCGTACTAAATGTGCCCATCTTGTTGACAATCTTAACTGGGGCTTATTTTTGGAGGTAGGGCTTACATTATGAGCATCCTGAAAATTCATGCTAGGGCTTATTTTCCAGTGGGGTCTAATTTTCGGGGAAACACGGTAGCTCTCTTTTCATATATACATTTTTCATATTTCATGTTTGAACAGCTGCAACATCTTCAAAATATGATGGTCTCCCGGTCCTTCCAAAATGTTTACAGTAGCAAAAAAATGGAAAATGAATGAACAAACAAATGAAATCCAGTTTTAGTTATCTGGACATGCTTAATGGCATTCTTTACCCGGTATCTTCCTTTCACATAAATGTTCATAGAATTGCACTCATTTAAAAAAAACAATGTATAATCTACAGCATGGAATAAATGACGATGAATCTTGGGAATAAACAACAGAAGTCTCTTACTTATCTGTTGTGTTCAAGTTGTACATTTGCAGAAATCATAAGAGGCAAGTGCTAAAATGCTTATATTTCAAGTAGCACTTTTGAATATGAGAAAAAGATGTTTCACAATGACCAAGGAGATACTGCCAACTCTGAATCGAACCAGGCTGAAACAATTTTGCGCTGCTTCATAGTGATCACACACTGTGGGGGAAGGATGAGGGGGAAATAGTTAGACCGTCTTGTAGACAACATAAAGAGTCTCCAAGGAACGAAAGTCATCCCAACAGGTGGGCAGTAGAAGGAGGAGCAGAAGTGGTCGAGGGAGCCCACCATCTGCTCTGATTGGACAATATGACCTATGACACCTGGGGAGGGAAACCATTGCTCTTTTAATTACATGGTAACCACGGGAAATTTTTAGAGTCGGTTTTCACTGGTTATGCCGATATGATGGGTCCAATCAACATGTTCTCTGAGGAATGTTTCTGCCATGGGGTTCTGATGTCTTTGGATGCATTACTTGGAGCGCTAACAGATATATTTATTCAATTTTGCAGCTACTAAGATTGTTGGACAAGCAGGCACAAAAACAGCCAGGGAAGTGATTGAAGCCTGGGAAACGGGGTCCCTCGTCAGTCAACAGGAACGCTGATTTACCACCAGCTCATCAAGTACTTAGGAGGTGAAGGATTGGCAACCCAAGAAAACAACAGCCAATGACTTAATATGTCAGAGTGTTTACAGCGTGACTACTATTGTGAGACAACCCAGGAGCAAAACACAAGACACAGAGGCTTTGTCTTTTAACAGTGGTTTATATACAAGACTACTATATACATACGTACACATTAAGCACATACCAGGCAAGCAAGCAATCTTCAACTCTACACAGAAAACTACAATGGAGACAGAACAGAGAGAGAGGGAGGGAGGGAGAAAGGCGGAGGGGTCCTCTCATGGCCTCACTTATATAGACAGTTTCTTAAAGTGGCAATAATCCTGCCAACCCAGCCTCAGTCTTAAAGCAGCAATAACTCTGCTGATTCATCCTGATTGCCTCAGCATTTACAGCAGCCTTACAGCAGCTGGTCAGCTATTAAATCTTCATTACCTTAACATAATAGCCAGCCATCAACATCCCAATCCACAACTAAAAATCCCCACACAACAGGCACCATATAAATACACCACACAAAACACCCCAAAGGAAACACTTTGCGAGAGAGAAGTTCCCTCCAGCACAAGTCTGAAAATCGGAAGACTAAACCTCTGGTCCCGATCCAGATTGGATCCTGCAACATTATCCTGAAACACGTATATTTGCCTCCATTTGTGAGAAAAAGAGGTAAACGGCATGTACAGAAAATGGAGGGGAAAAAACACAAATCTGTGCAACTATTCGGATGGGTACTTTTAACCTTACTGTTCTGAAGAGGAACTCCAATGATGGAAATTGCCTTTACCAAGCAGGGAATTAGATCCATTCTATAATCAGGACGAAAATAACCTTCGCTTGATGAATCCAAGAAAAGAGGAATCTCCAAAACTGGTTGCGAAATAAACATTTCCATCCAGCCTCATTATGGCAAGGTGTCTCATTTCAGCAGCTACCTCAAGGCATGGATACAGCTTTGCTTTAATGTCACTTCCATGGCCAATCATAATAAAAATAAAATCTGACTTCAGTTTTTCACCTTCGCAAACCTGCTATTACATTTGTTACAAGAAGTACCGTATTTTCCCAAAATAAGACCCTGTCTTCTATTATTTGCCACCAAAAATGGCACCAAGTCTTATTTTCAGGGTTTGCCATCCACTAACCTCACTTGCCCGCATCGCCCCCAGCCTCCTTTTTGCTGTCAGAAGCCTTCAGGAACTTCTTCTGCGGCTGGCAAGGCTTTCCTGAAGGCCTCTGCCGCAGATAAGAGAGCTCCAGATCAATCTGGAGCTTTGTTATCAGCTACAGAGGCCTTCAGGAAAGCCTTGCCAGTCTTGCTGGCTGCAGAAGGCAGGTGTCGGGATGCGCAAGGCCTGGCTACAACTGTCCAAAGGTAAGCAGTAACTCCACCGCTCCATCCCCACCTGAGCTTAATTTTTACCCATCCACTTTGGAGTAGGCGGGATCTTAATTAGGGCTTATTTTGGGAGTAGGTTTATATTGGGTGCATGTGTAAAAATCAAACTAGGACTTACTTTCAGGGTTGGTCGTATTTTCAGGGAAATGTGGTGTGGGCATGCGAGCCCCAGCCAAACTTAACTGCACTGCGCATGTGTGCGCCTCCCAGCTGATTTTTGGCCCATTTAAGCCCATTTTCACCCTCCCAGGGGCTTGAGGGAAGCCTCTGCAGCCTCAGGAGGCAAAAAAACAGGCCTTCTGGAAATACTGGAAGTGACAAAACATGCCTGTTTTTCGGCCTCCAAAAGCTGCAGGGGCTTCTCTCAAGCCCCTGGGATGCAGGGTGCATTGCATTGTCACTGCTGGCGCGCGTGTGCGTTTTCAGCACCCCATAACAAAAAGGTTCACCGTCACTGCACTAGATGGTAATCAGAGGTGGGTTTCAACAAGTTTTCCTACCTGTTCGGAGCGCACGAGGTGGTATTTACTGGGTCTCTCTGAACCAGTCAAAATTTTCGCTACCAGTATGCCAGAACTGGTCCTAACTGGCTGAATACCACCTCTGAAGGTAATATTATCTCAAAGGGCAGAAAGGAGAAGGGGAAACAAACAACAACTCTTGTTTGGTGCCAAAGGTTACCTGTCACTTTCCGATTCCTCTAATCTGGGATGGGGGCATTTGGAGGGTAGATAGACTGACCCAGCCGTAAAGGGTCTGTTGACATCTTGAAACAGCGCCGTGGAGAAAGAAACCGATGAAAGAATGTTGAGAATGTTGCCAACAAAGCTAAGGCTAAAATGCCATAGAAGTTACTCATGGCACACCGTGTATTTTGACCTCTTTAGAAAAGAAACAATCTGTTGTAAAAATAAACACGCCCAGCCCTTGAACTGAAACAATTAAGATGTGTTTTGTGGTGCCAAGCTGTGCTGTCAACAATTTGGCCTCCCCTCGGTTGAGGCTACAAGTGAACGGGGAAAAAAAGTTAAACAGTTGATAGACTTTTCAATTAAAATGAAAAGCACTATCTTCTCTTTCTTCGTCCCTCCCTCTCTCTTTTTCTTTTCTTTCCTTTCTTCTCTCTCTCCTTTCTTCTTTCTGTATTTCTTCTTTCACTCCTTTTTCTTCTCTCCTTCTTTCTTCTCTTCCTCCTCTTCTCTTTTTCTTATCTATCACCTCTTCTCTCTCTTCTTTTTCTTTTCTCTCCTTTATTCTCTCCTTTTCTTCTCTCTTCCTCCTCTTCTCTTTTTCTTATCTACCACCTCTTTCTTCTCTCTCTTCTTTTTCTTCTTTCTCCCCTTTCTTCTCTCTTCTCTTTCTCCTCTTTCTCTTTCGTCTCTCTACTGTCTCTCTTTCTTTTCTCTCTCCTTCTTCTCTCTCTCCTTTCTTCCCTTTTTCTTATCTACCACCTTTCTTCTTTCTCTCCTTTTTCTTCTCTCTTCTCTCTCCTTTTTTCTCTCTCTTCTTTCTTTTCTCTCTTCTCTCTTTCTTCACTCTTCTTTCTTCTCTTTCTTGTCTCTTTCTCTATATATGTATAATTTGGGGTCCAAAATTTCCCTTGCTAAGCAAGACAGCCAGGAAGTGGATTCTGTCCCATTTTACAATCTTTCTCGCCATTATCATTAAGTGAATCCTTGCCCCTGCTAAATCAGTCACAGGGCTGTTAAGCGATGTTAAGCTTCCCCATTGGGCTGTATTGGTCAGAAGGTTGAGAAAGCGGATCACGTGACCCCAGGAGACTGCAATCGTCATAAATATGAATCATGAGGATGCTGCAATGGTGTGAAATATAGTCATAAGTTACTTTTTTCAGTGCTGTTGTAACTTCAAACGGTCAATAAGTGAACCAAAGTTGAGTACCACCTGTATAGTCTAGGCTGGGAAAATATTTATTTCTTTCTGATTTCCAGCCGTGAGAAGGGACTACAACTGCTATTGTTCAGCAGCTGCTGTGACAGGAAATGACAAACTTGTAGCACTGGCTCTTATTTGCACACCTCCTATTTCCAGTTATTATTCTTACGATAAGCCAGAGCTATGGGAATATATATATATATATATTCTTAAGTTTTCACAGGTACTTACATGTATGCTCTTCAACTCTGTTCGGGTATTTTCCCACATCATTGTAGTTGTGCTTTTAAAATAGTAGCAACGTTTCGGCAGAATCTCATCTGCCATCATCAGGCTTCGGTATTGTGTTCGTCTGTGAGTCAGACTTTTGAGACAAAATGTCTGAGTCACAGATGAACACAATACAGAAGCCTGATGATGGCAGATGAGATTCTGCCGAAACGTTGCCTACAACTTCAAAAGCACAACTATGATGATGTGGGAAAATACCTGAACAAAGCTGAATATATATATATATATGCTGTTTAGCTTCCTTCGGGTATTATCCCACGCATTGTAGTTCTGTTAAAGTTGTAGCAACGTTTCAGCAGAATCTCATCTGCCATCATCAGGCTTCTGTATGGAAGTGTGTCTCACAGTTCCTGGTTTCAAATTTGAGGCTGGTCCATTCTGATTGGCTATTTGCCTGGGTCTGTGTTCATTGGACTTGGAGTTTGATTGATGGTGTTCTGGTTTCTTCTCTGTCTGTTTTGTGGCTTTGATTGGCTGGCAACCCTCTGTTCTTGTGTTGGAGGCTTTCAGTGCAGCTTGGCTCCGTGTGAAAGGACGGCTGCTCTTCATTAGCAAGCTGCTCTTCATTAGCAAGCTGGTTTACCTGGGTGCCTGGTGGGGGGGTGTTTGAGTTGGAGCTATCAGAGGGAGTCAGTTTGTGCCAGGTGTTTGCCTGGCTTGTGGTGTGGAGGTCTTTCCATTTGAGAGTGCAGGCTTCCAAATGCTGACAGTCTGCTGGAATCATCTCTTCTATTCATGCTTTCAGGTCTTTTTTCAATCTCTATGGCTTCTCTGATGATTCTGTGGTTGGGGTTTTCTATAGTGGCTAGGGTTTTAGTGCCATTGAAGTTGATGTTGTGACCTGTGGTTTTCATGTGTTTGGACTAGTGAGGAGGTGTGTTCCAGCTTTTTTACTGCATTTTTGTGTTCATCCAGGCGGGTACTTATTCTTCTATGGTCTGTCCAATGTATGTGGGCGGCATGATGTACAGGGAATTTCGTATATGCCTTGGTTTTCCAGGTCAATTTTGTCTTTGGGTTCCTCAGGATGCTGCTATTTTTTTGTCCTGTTTTGAAGGCAGTCTTGATGTGATGCCTGTGTAGTATCTACTGATTTTATCTGTAGTACCTCTTATGTAGGGCAAGACAGCTGTTCCATAGGTCTGTTGGTCTTCTAGGTCTCTGTTATGTCTTGGTGTGTTTTTGTGGATCAGGTTGGTGATTTTGTTTTTTTGGAAGCCATTGGCTGTCAATACTTCAGTCAGGGTGCATAGTTCAGTCTTTATATGTGTCTTATCTGCCAGGCGTTTGGTTCTGGTAATTAGTGTTTTCGCCACGGAAAAAAGACCTGAAAGCATGAATAGAAGAGATGATTCCAGCAGACTGTCAATCATTTGAAGCCTGCACTCTCAATAGAAAGATCTCCACACCACAAGCCAGGCAAACACCTGGCACAAACAGACTCCTCTGATGCCTCCAACTCAAACACCCCCCCACCAGGCACCTAGGTGAAAACCTGGCTTCCTAATCGATAACAGCCGTCCTTTCACACGGAGCCAAGCTGCACTGAAAGCCTCCAACACAGGAACAGAGTGTTGCCAGCCAATCAAAGCCACAAAACAGACAGAAGAAACCAGAAACACCAATCAATCAAAACTCCAAGTCCAATGAACAAGACCCAGGCTCCTAGCCAATCAGAATGGATAGCCTCGAATTTGAAACCAGGAGCTGTGAGACCCACATCCATACAGAAGCCTGATGATGGCAGATGGGATTCTGCTAAAACGTTGCTACAATTTAACAGCACTACAATGATGGGATAATACCCGAAGGAAAGCTAAACAGCACACACATATATATATATTTAATATATATATAATATATATTTATACATATACATATATATATAAAACATATATATATATATATGTTTATATACATACACACAGACACAGACACACACACACACCCACACACACATATATTGCTCTGCTCTGCTCAGTTCTCCTCAGTGACATTGTTAACCAACCATTTATATGGCACAGACAGCAAGCAGGTAAAAGGAAGCCTTGAAAATGTGGCTTTTGGATGGCCACACAAATTGTAAGGCTGAGAATACTTTTCTTTGCAGGCCAATCTTCCCCCCCCCCCCCCCCAAAGGCATGAAGACATCTCTCTTGAGTCCAGAAACCAAACAGGAAATGATAAAATATCTCAAGGAAAACAGTTTCCAATTAGGCCAGAAAGGAATGCAATGCTTGGAGATATAAGCAGAAAAATCCAAACCAACAGCAAAAAAAAAATCAGTTATGAAAACGATGAATCTCGCAGGAGGACGAGCCAGAAATATTGAACGAATGAAAGAAAAAATGCCCAGTTTTGTTTTAGACAATTATCTTATGCTTCTGTTCCCAATAAGAATATTTTTCTTCTTTTCAGAAAAAAAAAATACCCTAAAGAAGAAAATGATTTGAAATGTGTTGGGAATTCCCTCATGAATATTTCTGGCTCTGTCAGAAATGTCTATTTTTCTGAGAGAATTTTTCTTTTATCTTTTTAAATTACTAAAAAGAGGAGGTCAACCTATTCTCCAAACAGGGGTCGCCAACCTTTTGGACCTCAGGGACCACCAAACTCAGGGGTCACCAATTTTAAATCCCGCAGACCACTAATATGAATCCAGTATGCTGCTCGCTGAAGTGCCTGGACTGCCACTGACAGGATGGGGTCCTTCAGGTACTTAGCTTGGCTGCCTATTTCTGCAACCTTAAATACTCAAAAGAGTCATTTGGACCAGTTTCCCACAAAAAACAAAACACTAGGATCTCTCATCTCTCTCTCTTTTCCTCCCCCCTCTTTCTCTTTCTCTCTTTCTCCCTCTTTCTCTCTTTCCCTCCCTCCTTCCCTCTCTTTCTCCCTTTCTCTTTCTCTTTTTCCATTTCTTTCTTTCTCTCTTTCCCTCCCTCCTTTTTTCTCCCTTTCTCCCTCTTTCTTTCTTTCTCCATTTCTTCCTCTTTCTCCCTTTCTCTCTCCTTCTCCCTTTTCTCCTTCTTTCTCTTTCCCTCCCTCCCTCTTTCTCCCTTTCTCTCTCTTTCTCTCTTTCCCTCCCTCCCTCTCTCTCTTTCTCCCTTTGTCCCTCTTTCTCTCTCTCTCTCCCCTCCTCACCGTCCCCAGCGGTGGGGTGGGGGGAAAGGAACCTCTGAATTGGTGCTAGGTGGTGCTAGGTGGTGAGACGAGCCATGCGCTGAAGATCAGATGGCTGGCAGGGAGGCGAGGCAACAGGGGTGATACCGGCAGCAGATGGACTGATAAACGTGGGAAATCGCGGCATCCCTCTCACAGGCCACAGAATACCCGGGAAGGGCTCCGATGCTACAATCTCCCATGTGCTACCCTCCCACCCCGCATGCATCAGCCCATCCGCTTCTGGTATCACCCCTGTTGCGGACATGGGTGCACTGTGGCCCATCAAAATTTTCCCATGGACCACCAGTGGGCCATGGCTCTCCAGTTAAATCACTGCTCTAAAGCACCTGAAGGCAGGACAAGAAGCGAAAGATGGAAACTCACCAAGGAGAGAAGCAACCTGGAATTTGGGAGGAATTTCTTGATAAAAGAATTTAACCAGTAAAGCAACTTGCCTCCAGAAGTTGTGAATGCTCCAACACTGGAAATTTGTAAGAAGAGATTGGACAATCATTGGTTTGAACTGGTATAGGGCTTCCTGCTTTGAGCAGGGGAGGTTGGACTAGAAGACCTCCAAGGTTCCTTCCAACTCTTGTTATTCTGATTAGATGCAAGTGTAGTCTGCTTCCGGTTCACACTGGTTCAGGAGAAACGGTTGTTAATTTTATAACCAGTTCTGCGAACCAGCAATTCCCATCCCTGGCTGGCCCCACCCACATTTTTCACACGTTGCCCCATTCTCTGTGGTCACATGATTTACATTTGGATGCTTGACACCCAGTTCACATTTACGATGTCTGCAGCTAACCCTTGTCTGACAAGCAAAGTCAATGGGGAAACCAGATTCACTGAAAAATGGTGTTACTATTTCAACAACTGCAGGGATTCCCTTAACAAACGAGGCAAGATAAGTTGTAGAATGGAGCAAAACTCACTTCACAAATTTCTCACTTAGGTCGAAATCCGAGGACTTCACACACACACACACATATAGATATAGATCAATATAGAGAGTCCCCCCTCCCTCCCTCCCTCGGAGGGAGAGACAAAGTGAGAGATGTAGATAGATTAATAGATATAGACAGATAGATAGACAGACAGACAGACAGATAGCAAAAGACAGAGACAGATATAGTGAGATAGATAGTAATAGATAGAGAGAAAGATAGTGAGAGAGAGATCGAGATCGATCAATATATAGATATGGAGAGAGACATACAGAGAGACAGAAATATGTGTGAAATACTCAGGACAAATCTGACTCCAATGAATTCTGGGTTTATTCTTATTTTATTTTCAACATTTTGAAAGACAAGGCCCATGATGGCGAACCTGTGGCACACCGAGCCATATGTGCTGGCAAGTGAGCTCACTGGGCATGTGTGTGCCTCACAGCTGATTTTTGGGTGGTTTGAGGTCTTTTCGGGCCTCCCAGAGGCTTGAAGAAGGCTTCTGCAGGCTTTGCAGGCCGAAAACTAGCCCCGTTTTGTCACTTCCTGTTTTTCCGAAAATACCATATAGTACGAGCATGCAACCGTGCACACAATTTTTGGCACAGGAGCCCAAGAAGGTTAGCCACTACTGGACTAGGACATCATCTTTGAGACACTAAGTTAAGACACAATAAGATGATGAAAACCAGAATAAGATGATGAAAGTAGAAGAAAAAAATAGCAATTGTCCTCACTGTTATTTCAAAGTTTGTTGGAAACAACGGAATTTTCAATGTCTCTCATCCCATAGAACATGACATTTATAGCTGGTAGGACTTCAAACAAGAAAAAGAACATTTTCCAATATGGTATAATAGAGAGTGCACTATCATCAAACAGAGGATTTGATTGTTTTCAGAAAAGAATAGAGTCAACCTTGCTTCTCCCACAAGAGAACCCTGTTTTACCACCAAAATTGTCAACATTTGAAACCACTGTGATACAAAGGTACTTTTATCTTAAGATCTTTACTAAATGATCTGCACTGAAAGACGTTCCCTGGATATTCTTCCGGGTAGATTTGCTGTTTATACACCCCAATAGAACCTAAACAGAATTTCTGCTGTAATGTACATTTTTAAATATATATAATTAAGAAATTATTACTAGCTGCTTGTCTATTCCTGGTCCCATATGGAACTTAAAATACAATACAGATATCCCTTGATGTACAATAGTTCTCTTAATGACCATTCAAGGGCATAGAAGAAAGTGATTTACAACCATGTTTCACACTGTGGCAGCATCCCCATGGTCGTGTTATCAAAAGTTGGAGGCTTGGCAACTGACTCATATTTATGATGGTTGCAGTGTCCTGGGGTCATGCAATCCCCTTCTGACCTGCCCAGTCAATGGGAGAGCCAGATTCACTTAACCCCATCACTAACTGAACAACTGCAGATTCACCAACTGTGCGATGAATGGTCGTAAAACGGAGCAAAACTCACTTAGCAAATATCTCCCATAGCAACATAAATTTGGGGCTCAATTAAGTGCATAGGTTGAGGGTTAGGATTGTCAACGGGGAAGCAGATTCCCCTTACAACTGTGCTACTAACTTAGTATTTATAGCAAAAAATTACCCTATTTTTCTGAAAATATCACCTACCCCGAAAGTAAGTCCTAGCTTGATTTTTTTTTTACACAAGCCCAATATAAGCCCTAACCCCAAAATAAGCACTAATTAAGATCCCACCACTCCAGAGTAGACGGGTAAAAGTTAAGCTGGGGTAGAGATGGGGGANCTGTTATCGGCTGCAGAGGCCTTCAGCAAAGCCTTGCCAGTTACAGAAAAAGTTCCTGAAGGTCTCTGAGAGCGAAAAGGGGGCTGGGGGCGATGCATGAAAGTGAGGTTAGTCACTAAATGACATCCCCCGAAAATAAGACCTGGTGTCTTTTTTGGTGGTCAAAAAAATATAAGACAGGGTCTTATTTTCAGGAAAACATGGTACTATTTATATAGCAAGTACCTTTTTTTTCCTCCCCAACCCGTCTGAACCAGTCCCACAATCTTGGCTTCTGAGTTCAAAGCAAAGTTAAGAGAATTTGGATTTCAATGCTTGCCAGACGAGGGAAAAACCGCACTGTTTGAACAATTCACTATGATCAATAGGCCCCATTGTTCCTCCTACTGTCTCTTTCCTTTGTGTGACTCAGTGCCATATTGTTCCAACAATGGCTCATGGAAAGCACGATGGGTCTCAGAGCCCAAGGGGCCAGTCGGTCATCTCTGGAAACCAAGACAAGGAAACAAATAATGACAAATGGCCCTGGAGGCTTTCCACACCATGCTCACAAGCCAGCTGCACTGACACAAATCGCAGCATCACACACATGCGTTTTGTCGAGGGGAAGCCCTTCTGGACAAGGGAAGGGGGGGGGTTCGAATTGATCAACCATCAAATTCGATCAATTGAAGATCTCTCTGCTAAATGGAAGGACCAAAGGGACCCCTGCAGAAAAGCAGGGAAAAGCAGGACACATAATTTGTCAGGAATAGTATAGGTCTAGTATATTATAGTATTAGTATATAGTACATACTATAATATTAGCATATTATAAGTATAGTATCAGTATATTATAATATATACCATCGTAGTATAGTACAGTATTAGTGTCACATATAGTATATAATATAGTATATAATGTAGCATATAGCAGTGGTCCCCAGCCTTTTTTGTACCAGGGACCGGTTTCACAATTATTCATTCTTCCATGGACCAGTACCTGAGTAACACGAGACTCCACAGCCATCGGGATGGCTCTTCGTTCGAAGCCGCCCCCCCTTCAATGAAACTAAGGCGTGAGGATTCCTTCAGCACCCAAACACCGCTTTCCAACCGAAAACCCGGAAGCAACCGAAAACCCAGAAGCGCTGTCAAAACAAGATGGTGGCACCTAAGCTTTGCGGCCCGGTAAAAAATGATCCACGGACCAGTACCGGTCTGGGGACCGGTGGTTGGGGACCCCTGGCATATAGTATAGTATTAGTATAGCATAAGTATAGTATACAGTGTAGCATCAGTATAGTATATAGCAGTGGTGGCTAACTGCCAAAAATATTGTGGGCTCCTGTGCCAAAAATTTTGTGCGCGCTCATGCACGCAGTCTCACATACCAGCACCCAAAAAGCAATGTGCGTGCCCCGCCCCGCCACCCAGTTACCTGCACTGCACCTCCCAGCTGATTTCCAGCCCACTTTGAGGCCTTTTTTGGCCTCCCAGAGGCTTGAGCACAGCTTCTGCAGCCTTTGCAAGCCAAAAAATAGACCCATTTTGGAAGTGACCAAACGGGCCTATTTTTCGGCCTGCAAAGGCTGCAGAAGCTGTCCTCAAGACTCTGAGTGGCCAAAAAAGGCCTCAAACAGGCCAAAAATCAGCTGGGAGGCACGTGCATGCGTAGTGAGGTAAGTTTGCCTGTGGCTTGCGTGCCGGCACAAATGCCTTTGTGTACCCTCTGTGGCATGTGTGCCATAGGTTCATTGTCACAGGTATGTAGTATAGTATTAATATAGCATAAATATAGTATATAGTATACTATATAGTAAGTATAGTATATCACATAGTATTAGTATAGTATATAGTATAGTATAGTATTGGGATTACTATAGTAGATAATATATATAGCATTAGTATAGTACAGAGTCCTCCAACCTTGGCAACTTTAAGACTTATGGACTTCAACTCCCAGGATTTAGCAGGCCCAGTTACGCACTCACCGAACTGGTTCTTACACTGCCTGCTATATCCAAGATGGAACCTGTCAGGATGCATTTCACAATCTTCAACATATTGATCATTTTGCAGCTCACGGAGTAATGGAACATCAAGAGGATACGGCTGCCACTCACCAAAATCACTCTTCGTTTGACTTGCTGTGAAGACCTTAATCCCTTCTTCCGCTTGTTTTCGCTGAAGCACACTAATAATAGTAGGAATCTTTCAAAAAAACTTTGCCCTCATTTTATGAAATGGACAGTTTCTGCTTGAACACGCCCTCTGGAGATTGCTTGAGGGGATCTATTTTAATACCAGTAGCAGAGGCTGTGTAATCTTGCCACCTCTAGGTCTTCATCTTCGGAAGCAACTATGTATTACAGGTAGTCCTTGATTTACAACCATTCGTGTAGCGACTTAAGAGTTAGAACTGCACTGAAAAAAGTGACTTATGACCGTTATTCGCATTTACAACCGCTGCAGCATCCCTGCACTCACTTGGTTAAAATTCAGGCTCTTGGAAATTGGTTCGTATTTATGACAGTTGCAGTGTATTGGGCTCACATGATTCCCCCATTTGCGACCTTCTGACAAGTGAAGTGAAATGGGGAGGCCAGATTCCCTTAACAACCGGATTCCCGACTTAACAACTGTAGTGTGCATTTCACAATGGAGGCAAGAGTCTTAAAATGGGGCAGGAGTCCCTTAACGAGCGTTTCGCTTAGTGATGGAAATTTGGGGGTTCAATTGGGACCATAATTAGAGGACTACCTGAACTGTTCTTTCAAACTGCATGGATTCCTGATAATCTGAAGATAAGGTAGTCGTTTTCTGACTCTGCTCATCACCGTTACAAGCCAAAGAGCCAGCGCTGTCCAAAGACATCTCCGTGGTCATGTGGCCGGCATTGTTCTGACCCAAACCTGGTTCCAAGGAAGCAAACACGAGACAAAGGTAACAGCACAACCTTTTAATGTTTCTTTACGAATCCCGTTAAAAACTGCTTCAAACCAATTAGCTCTGATAAGAACGAGCCTTGCCAAGGTTTTGCGAGGCTGCCAAGAACACCAGATAAAGTTACTAAGCAATAATTCAAACACAAAGAGTCTCCAAACACCAACTCAGATACTCCGAATGTTCACCAGGCTTGAGTGTAAAACTTTTCTGCCTTTTGCAAAGAACTGCGGTTTCTCAACTGGCTCAGGGAGGGGCCATAACCTTGCAATCTTACTCCTGAGTTACCCGTGCTGCTGCAACTGCTCTTTCCTTCAAACAGCCCTGCGCACACGCTCACTGGGCACAGGCTCCTTGGGGGGCTCTTCATTGCTGCTGCCAGCCTCCACAATCTCCGAAGGCAGCACTCCACTCCCTGATGGTCCTGGCCCCATCCCTGCATCACCCGCAGGGCCCTCATCCGAATCCTCGCTCTCCAAGACCTCAGCCATCTGCAACTGCTGCCGGCAAACCACAACAGGCATAACTAAACACCGAAAGCACACGGAACGCGGTTACCTTCCCACCAAAGTGGTCCCCATTTTTCCACTTGCATTTTTACATGCTTTCGACAACTGCTAGGTTGGAAGAAGCTGGAACAAG
This sequence comes from Laticauda laticaudata, assembly GCA_004320025.1. NCBI lineage: Eukaryota > Metazoa > Chordata > Lepidosauria > Squamata > Elapidae > Laticauda > Laticauda laticaudata. Next base: position 463 of record BHFT01024300.1, on the reverse strand, counting down.
TAATAGGAGATCACTCCATGATGCGGTGCTAGGGATTCGAACCACCAAACTGCCGACCTTGCTGATTGACAAGTTCAGCGTCTTAGCTTCTAAGCCACTGCGTCACTTTATCCGATGATGCTAATAGGCGAATTCCTAATTCCTAAAGTTTTACATATATTTTTGTCCTAAAGACAGGCAGTGCCACTGGGTTCACCTGTCCACAATGTTTCTTCACCTGTTACAACTCCCTTAAGTGCAATTCATCAGGGATTGGATTTGAAAACATGTCCTTGGAGCTCCTAAGTAAAATAACCTGGAAGTTGATTCTGCTTCAAGTCTTGCCAAAACGCATTGGGCTTGCTTAAGAATAATACATTTTTAATTAGCCAAATGAATTTTAAATTACAAAGCTCGTAGCCAAAAGAAAGAAAGAAAGAAAAGAAAGAAAGAAAGAAAGAAAGAAAGAAAGAAAGAAAGAAAG
>BHFT01024299.1:0-42226 GCA_004320025.1 Laticauda laticaudata | reverse complement strand
GGATAACAACGGATGGAACATTTTGCTCGTCTGCTGTGTCCTTTTTGCATCCGTTGGGTGGTGTGACATGGGCTTTACAGACATTTAAAAACCAGTCAATTTACTCTTGCACAAGCTTTTATGAATTACTCATCAGATGCATGTGAAAACTTATGCAATAATGAAGGACTAACTTTTAAGATTAGTCCCTGCCTTCCACCAGTAATTTTTTTTCTTGAGTATTGTGGGATTTACCTTTTAACTGATGACTGCCTGGTTTGACTGTCTGGTTTGATTGTTTAACAATATTGCAATTTTAGTGGTATTTTTGGTTCCATTCTCTGCCCCTTTGATGGGGAGGCCAAATAAACATCATGCTGATGTACCTGGTCTATTTACATTCCGGTGGCCATTTTCTTAATTCCAAAATTGTGAAAGGAAGCAATTGTTAAAGTGATCTGGACAGAAAAAGAGTCAGTCCCAAAGATACATACCAAGGACTTAGGTCCATCTTGATTCAAGAGTATTTTTCTCCCTCTAAGTAATGTGAGAGTTGTAATTCTGTAAAAAATAGGAAGCAAATGGTAGCTAAAAACTCAACAATCTTTTTGAAAACTCTACAATTAATACACAATGTTCTGTGAATATAGTAATATAATAATATAACAATATACTACACTACACTACACTACTATATCATATCCTGAGGCTTGCTTTTTTACCAATAGTTTTATATTATGTCTTGGATACACCCTCTTTTAGCCATTGTAAGTTCTTTGACTTGGACTATCCTTGCTACATAATGAAAAAAAAGAAAAATGCATCTCTTTTATCAGAGTTTTTTTAAATTCGTAATTGTTTTTGACATTGATTTTATTTGGATTCTATTTTTTAAATTTTTTGTTAGCCTTGAGTACTAGCTGTCTTAGTATATATTAAAAGAATAACTAGGATCTGAGCTGGATTAGAAGCTTCACCTCTGTAGTAGAGGACATGTGCTCAATATGCAGAAAATTCCAAGTTCAGTCTCTGGAATCTTTATGTTCTGGTAGGAGGTGATGGAAGAAACCTCTATTTGTGATCATAGAGAACCAGCATTGTCACACTAAATCCTACTGCAGTGTTCTTCAACTTTAGCAACCTGAAGATGAGTGGACTTCAGCTCCCAGAATCCCCCAGTTTAGCATGAGTAGTGTGGGAATTCTGGGAGTTGAATCTACATATCTTCAAGTCACCAAGGTTGAGAAACACTGCTCTGATGAGAACTTAATGGACAAAGGGACAGTTCTGCACAGCTTCCTATTCTCCCAAATTCTTGGGAAAACTAAAAAGGCAAGTCTTTTTCATACAATATACGGCGTTGCACCTTCATGGTTTTTCTCACCAAATATTATTGTCCTTCAATACTACTGAAATCTGTTGAAAAGCTTATACTGCTCCCACCTTCAAAAAGTCCCAGCAGAAAAAACAAAAACCTGAGCGCATGTCACATTTGCAGTTAGAGAATCTACAGCTTGTAATAGATGCAATTTCTTGCAATCACAAAATGTTCCTGACCTTTTGGTGGTCATAAAGCAAATGTGCCTTTACTTATGTCAAGTAACATCAAATTTTCTTTCCTGTTGGCTGAGAAGAATAAAGTTATATGCCATTCAGGCTAATAGGAAATTTGAACAAAGTATTTGATTAGAACAGTTTCATTTAATATTTTAATGGTCAAAGCTCTGCCTCAGAGTTCTTTTCAATTTGTTTGTCATCCCCCCCATACGTATATATGGATGCAAAGCAAACTCAATAAGAAAGGCAACTTTTAGAATAGTGGTGGTTTTAAATATGATAATGTGTAAATTTATACAAGAATGAAGCATGTAGGAAGTATGGCTGTGCCATTTTAATTGTTCCTTGAAATGATCTAAATCAGTCTGAATGAATATACTGAATGTCTTGGGTATAATTCTTTTATTTTCCTTTTTTCTTTACCTGTATGGAAAGACAACTGAACATTCACATTACAAGCATTTCCCCTTATATATTCCCATTGCGAGCATTTCTCCTTATATGTGGTGTATTGGATTGTTGACCCAATGAGTGGGGATAATGTAACACCCCTGAGCCAAAACTAAACTACACTTTGTTTTACTACAGTATGATCTGTAAACTGAGCATCTGTAGCTTGCTGGCCATTGTTTATGGATTAGCTGTATCCATCTGTGGTAAGTTATTCAACAAAACAAGTTTAAATAAATCATGGTTTAATTTAGCAATTAAATCCAAAGATGTGAGTATTACTTGCTTTTAAAGTATTTTTTTTCATTGTCATAACTCTCAGTTTGGCTTGGATTACACATCACTTAATTTTGTCTGTCCTAAATCCACTCCCTGATATTAGTTTTTTTCAACACAGAGATATTATGTCACCTGAAGAAAACTCTAATCTCTCTCCTGCAATGTTTTCTTCTCCTGGCTAAACATATCAGTTCCTTTTTTCATTAGATTTGTGTTTTCATACCACTAAATATCCTCATTGCTCTCCTCTAAATCTATTTCAGTTTTTTATAGATCTCAAAAAGAGCACTGCCCAGAACAGTACTAATGCAAGATCATAGCATGGAGATAGTTGATCTACCTGCAATACACCACCTGGGGAATGCAGTGGTCCAAGAAAATACAGCATCTTGAAACAGATGAAGATTTTCTTCTCCCTGTAACTAAGCCTCTATATTTGAAAGTTTCTTCAGTGATTGAAACCAGGCTTATTCTTATTGTCCTTGCCCAAATGGGCTGAAGAATCCCAGTTCTATTTTCCACTGCAGTGTTGGAATCAGTGATGTTCAGTGTTGGATTAGTGACCTAATTATGTAACAGATTTGGGCAATCAGAACTGGACTACATGTAGCCAACAGTGTGTGTCAATTCAGCTGTTGAATACACATTCAGCTGTGGAAGTCATAGCTAGTACAGGGTGAAATAAGTTTTAAAAACAAACTTGAATAATCTTAAATACACAGCTGTATGGTAGCTTCCCCAAAGTGATGTGCTTCAGGTGTGATGAGCAACAGATCTCATAGTCTCCAACCAGCCTGACCAAAGGCTAACAAACAAAACCAATGAACTAGATGGCATCACTAACAACAACAACAACAAAAAAGAACACACGCATGTCAACAATCTATTAGGGAAAATACAGGGTGGAAAAATATATGGTAAATAATAGGGTGGCTTATGGACAAGTCACATTTTGCTTCATTGTGAATTGCTTAACCAAGTGTTCACCACGATTAATACCGTATGGGTAGATAACCACTGCAAACCACTTAGAGAGGACTGTAAAAGCACTATAAAGTGCTGTAAAGTCTAAGTGCTATTGCTATTGCTATATGACTCAAATATGGCATTTAAAATAATAAAAATATATAGCAATTGAAATTACTGGTAATTGCTATATATTTTTATTATTTTAAATGCCATAGTAAGAGCTGAAAGTTATAAACAAGCAACAAGCAACAAAAAGAAGGTTCCCTTATACATTTGAGGCTTTCCCCAACTGTTAACATCTTAGTATATGTTTATAATCCATTTGAACTCATTTTGTTTTTATTTCTCTTTATTTAATTCTACTTTATTACACGCTTTGGTAAGCATTTATTTATTTGTTTGTTTTTAATTAATCAATCAATCTATATGCTGCCCAAATTTTATTTGCAACACTGAACAGCTAACAGCAGATTAAAAACAAGTAAACAAACAAAACAACAAATTAAAAAAAACATGTCACAACAGAGGCCAGCCACAATTATTCTCTTAAGATTCACAGAATTGGTTCATCCAGGGGTGGGTTTCTACTGGTTCTGTCCACCTCTGTAGAATCGGTTGCTCTGAAGAGCAGCAGACATAGAACCGGTTCTATGTCTACTGATGTTTTTGCCCACCTGTCCACCCAGGCTCTTACTTGACCTTTATTTCCTGATTTTTTCAACTTCAGCTGCCGTGTAAGGCACAGCTGCAGTTAAAAAAGCAGGAAAAAAGGTCTTTTTGAAAGGCTGCTTCTCTGCACGCAGCATGCTGATGATGATTTACAGGCGCATGCCTACAGCGTGCAGGGAAGCACATTGTAAATCACTGAACCTCGTAAATGACCGAACTGGTCATTAACCCTGTCGGATCCCATCCCGGGTTCATCCACACCTTGGACCAGTGCCTGGGTGAAGAACCTGCTTTTCAAGCCTTGGTCAAGGCCAGTAAGTTGAAATTATCTGAAGTTCAGTGATGTGGTGTTTCATAGGACAGGCACAACCACCAAATACATATGCATTTAAAACATATAGAATGTTTTATCAACTGCTTCATACATTTTAAAGTAAGAGTGGTACAATATAAATATTTACAATAAACAGCCATGTAATAAATGCATGTTATGCTGATTTGAAAATAAAACTTTTTTTGAATATAGAGAAAAAAGTTCCAACAAATATTGCAGATGGATACTAATAGGCTTTGCACACCGAATAAGAAAATATCACTTCGAGAAGCAAGAAGAGTGCGAAGAAAAGAGACACTTCTTCCTTTCACATTTGCTCCTGTTTCTCTCCTCTGCCAAAGTATATCATTAGCTTCTTTTTTTAGCAGCTCTTAAAAACTAATTAAATATGCTCACAGAGGGACAGCTTGAAGATGGGGTGGGGCACAGAAGGAGTGTGAACCACCAAGTGCTCCATAAAAACACTTCATGAAATTGAGGACCGGCACCGTATTTAACAAACTGAAAAAAAGCTATTCATGCCCTAAAGATATCTGAGAACTGCATAGGGAGAAAAGAAAAAAAGAACAAAGACAGACTCTTCAGAAGAAATACATTGCAAGAAGTACAGCTTCACTTATCTACAGTTGACCAAAAAAATGAAGAGAAAAAAATAATAAAGGTGGATTAAAGCTTTAAAAAAAAGTAATGTTTTTCTGAGCCTTTAGTTAAAATATAGACTTGATGTAATAACTATTTCTCCCTGATCTGATCACTTTCACTCCTTGATTAGAATTAGAAAGTTTCATCAGAATAAGTGTCATTTTTACCATTACACTGCTTTTTTTTTTTAATAGATTGATGACTTTAGAGAAACAGTATGGTAATGATAGGATTTTCTCATGGTTATAGTCATTATTTCAGATAAGGAGGTCCAGATGTCACATAAACTAGCTGCTACCAACCTGGAAGTAAAGGTGAACCAAAGTCTTCTTGCTGTTGTGTGTTTGGGACTAAGAACTGGCAATATTTGGTATGGTTGTCTTGTCCATTCAAGAAAAGGCAGGAAAGAAAACCAAGTTTTCTTAGAAATTTGTCCCATAATCAACATGATCCCAGGTCTAACATATTCTGTGACTGAGGCATTCTAAGAGCAGAGATACAATACGGGCATGATTGCAATTCTTAAGGTCAGATATTTTTTGTAGGTTACTGTCTATGCACATGTAATAGAAAAGAATAATTGAGCATGAGATAACATCTGAATTAACTTAGATTGTTTGGATGTAGCTGTTGTGATTTCAAAGAAAGTTGACAGTCACTTTTTCTTATACCAAAAACTAGGTGTGCATAAGAGAGATTGCATAATTTTTTTCCTAAACGCTGAGCTCCCAGAACCATGTAGTAAAACAACAAATTAAGGAAGGGTGTCCCCTGAGATAACCTGTGAAATGCTGTTGATTTTCTGACAATAAGGGGGAAGTAATAAACTATTATCCTTTCTTATACAGCTGGAGCCTGCCTTTATGCTTGTTATCAATACTGCTGAAAACGAGACAGTTTTGATTACTCATTCAAGCATAAAATAAGACACTACTAAATCCAGAAGTTTTCCAAGTAGCTGGATCACTTTATGCTTCTTCCACTTCTGATATTATTGAGTAGTTTAAAGCTGTTTTAGCCAAATCATTTTTTGACAAGATAAAATACCCCTCATTACTGCTAACATTTTCTAGACAGAAGAAATAATCCCACATATTTGATTACAAAATACGTTGGGCGGTCAACAATACAAGCCAAGCAACATGATTGGTCCAAGTAATATATACTTAATAACATTTGTGATGCAATTTTAAAAATAAAAACATGATTGAATTGTTTTAATTGTTGCTTCCCCAAATTCTTTGCAAAGCTTGCACAGCACATTTTTCTACAAATATTTATAAGTAAAATTTCAACTAAACATCAAAGTTTTCAAAAGAGGGAACCATAGCACTAAGTCTGGGTTTGAGAGAAAGAACTGTATTCTGTGGAGAGACTCATACGCTGTGAGATCTCAATCCCTTGCTCCAGTAGAAGAGTTTTAAATCCAGAGTGCAACTCATCCCAAGAATCTTGGAATTTCTTGGAAGTCATGATCTCAAAAAGAGAGTCTCACGCTTCTGCCTGCTACTAAGCTTCCAAATGTGTTTACAGGAAAGACTAGATTTTGCCACCATTTTTACCATCTCAGAGAATTTGATGTACTCGTATCTGATTGTCAAAAATAGGCCCCAACTTTAAATGGATTCCAGACAATATATGTGCTTATATGCATATTCATGAAAAACCATTAATGTTTTACCCATTTCTTCTCCCGAGGTGGGATTCATACAATAGATATCTGCCCTGTTTTCCTTCATCAAGAAGTATCTTTTTCAGAAGTAAATTGCTGTTTTAGATTGAGAACTTTATTCACCTTGTAAGTAGTATGCTAAATGTTACACTTAAGCACAATAGGAACAGCACTTAGACTTACATACCACTTCACACTGCTTTATAGCCCTCTCAAAGCGGTTTACAGTCAGCCTATTGCCCCAACAATCCAGGTCTTCCTTTTACTGTTCCTCAGAAGGTATGGAAGGCTGAGTCAACCTTGAGCCTGATGAGAATTGAACTGCTGAACTGCAGGTAGCTGGCAGTCAGCAGAAATAGCCTGCAGTAGACATTCTAACAGCTGTGCCACTACAGCTCTTATTCAAGGCTAATATTCAAGGCAAAATCAGGGCAAAATTAAATTCAATTAAGGGATTATTCTTGTCTGTTTTACATACTTTCTTCCTTCTCTCACAGTAAAAAATACAATTTAGCAACAACTTAGACTTCACTTTGGAGACCATACCCAAGATTTTCAAGAACTGCATGAAATCTTGGACAATTGAAGTAATGGATATTGTAATATGATTATATCTATTTGCCAATCAAGTTTGTGATTATATATTACTTGTTTTTTCCCCCCACAGATCAGCTACACTCTTATTTCCTCCCACTCCACCAATTGTTTATTTTTTATTAGAAACATGGCATAGCCTTGTGATTTGCAGGTGACCATATTCAGTAGTTTGTTACAGATGGATTACGTATAAACAATTTTATCTGTGAAAATGAGAATAAACCTGATTATGCAATTTTGATTAAGCATCTAATAAAAGGAAAAGTTTGATATAGAAAACTATTAAAGCAGTCCTTTGTAAGGATTCCTATATGAGCATTTTTTTTAAAAAAAGGAGAAATTCAAGCTTCTCCCTTCTGATTAGAACCAGATATTTAAAGGACATAGACAATTACATCATTCAACCACAAAAGGATCTGATGGATGTGAGAACAATTCTTAATCTACAATTTTGATTTCGGGTTTAATATTCTATTTCTACACTTGCCATAGCAGGTCAACCTATCAACAATATATTGTAATTGAAACCAGTTTAGGGCCAGTGATGGATGATGATGATGATCTCCATCAAAGCAAAGGACATTTTTTATCAGACATATTTGATTATATTATTTGCTTTCTTGTTTTGGGGGTTGCACTCGTGGTGATTACAAATACTGTTAAATAAATAAATAAACAAGCAAGCAAAACATGGTCCAAAAATTTTGTAAGCTGTAATCAGGAAAATGACCCAATTTCCTATAGATATTAATATGAAAAAAATAAGGTCCATTCAATGTGATGGGATTTACTTCCAGATAAGGATCATGGGGAGACGTGGGGTCTTCTCCTAATCTAATAGCCACCCCCAGAGAGATGCCTCCCTCATTAGTACCCCAGACTAACATATAGAGTTAGGCAGGAGTCGGCTTCAAAAATTTTAGCAACAGGTTCTCTTCCTGGTTGTTGGGTGGACGTGGCCATGGTGAGTGAGGCCTAGTTGGCCCTCTATATTGTATGTGTGATGTTTTTACCTTCCCTGGGCTCCAGAGGCTTTCCTCGAGTCTCTGGGAGGGTGAAAATGGCCTCCCTGAGCTCCAGAGGCTCCCCGGGCTCCAGAAACAGACCCATTTCTGGCCTTCCCAAACTTCTGGGAGGCCCCTCCCTGAGCCTCCACATGTGCCCTGTGCTTACCTGCATCCAAAATGGGCCATGTGAGGACTTCTGGGAGGAGTGGGGCAGGGTGGGCGAGGCCAGCCAGAAGTGGGATTTGGGGTCTGCACAGAATCTTAACTAGGAGCTTTCCCAATCCCCTGTGAACCCCCAGCAGCCCATCCCTGGAGTTAGGTCACTAGAGTCTTATAGAAGGTCAGGAGGATGAGTATGGATCTCACTTCAGGATATTCCAAAGGGTAGGAGCTTTATACCAGAAAGGCTTTATTCCTGGATCTCACAATGTGGAATGCCTGAATGGGTCCACAGCATGCCCTTTCTGCTGGCAGAGGTGGGTTGGGCTAATACCATTGAGATGAGATAGCCCAAATAGCCAAGACCCATGCCACAAAGAAGGACTATAAAGGTGATAATCAACACCTTGAATTGGACCCAGAAGCAAACCAGAAGCCGGTGTAGTGGAACAGCAGCAGAACAGTGGTGGAACATGAACCAATCTAGGGGCTCCAAAAACAGCCTTGCCATCACATTCTGCATCACAGGGTGACCCTTTGCAGGTGCAATAACAGTGGAGAAATAGTGATGTTTTGCCACTCCTACTGCAACAAGGTGGGCCTTAATAGCAGTTCTAAGTTGTGTCCGGTCAGAGCCATCTCTCTGGCTCACCTCCAGTAGCACTTTAAGCATCTCTTAACCCTTTTCAGAATCTGAAGCTCCTCCATGAACCACAGGGAGGGTCAGAAGCAATGGGTCCAGAGGGACAAAAAAGACACAATCCTGTCCAAAACCTTGATTCCAGGACATGACAGATTGTTGGGCAGGACCATACAGCAAAAGTCCCCAGCATTTCCTTCAATTTCCCCTGGAACCCATTTGGGCCCATTAGTCACTGGAGGCAGACCATTCAAATGGATCCAGCCTCCCTGCCAAAGGGGGTTGGTGGCATAAGAGAATCTGAGAAGGACAGCAGGGCATGATCTGACCATGATCAGGGGTGGGGTGAGGGGTGGAGCCAAAGCTCCCCAACAAGTCATGTTGCCATTGCTCCAACAAGAAGATCATATCTGGTATCTGACCATTGTTCTGATTTGGATCTGAGATGATTTAGGATAATCTGGTTGGAGGTATGCTACCGGTTCAGCCCAGTTCTGCCAAGCCAGTAGCAGTGATGAGCAGGAGAGACTGAACTGGTTCTCTCCGTCACTCTGCTCTTGGGCCCACCTGCCTACCCGGGCTCCATACTCACCTTTATCTTCTGCTTTTGAAGTGCAGCTGCTTTGCACGGGAGCTGCTGAAGCGGCAGGGAGAATGCAGGCTTGCAGGAGGTGAGGTGGGATGTCTCTGCACCTGCACAAACACCTCTTTGCCTGCACAAAGTGCTTGTTTGGTGTGCGTGTGCACACAAAGTGTGTGCACACAAAGTGTGTGCACATGCACAAAACACACCCACCGAACTGGTCGTAAAAGTTTTAAAATCCCACCATTGGATTTGGTTTGATTGTCATTATAATCATGAACTGCTAGGCAGTTTCTGAGACCAAGTCCAGGGATGGCAGATTAAAGTCCTCCAGGACCATAAGCCTGGGGAAACTTCACTGCCAGCCCCAAGATGGCCTCCAGCATTTCTGGCAAGGAGGTTACTATGCAGAGGGAGGCTGGTATAATAGAAACATTCCCAGATAATTCATTCATGGATGGAAAATCTCTGAATGCCAGAAGAGATTCTTGGATGACTAATGCCATCCCACTTCTTCTCATCCAGGGCTTGGTTTGTGCCAAATCCAAAACCCTAATACCACTCTATAAAGCCACACCTAGAGTGCTGCATCCAGTTTTGCTCACTGCATTACAATAAAGACGTTGAGACTCGAGAAAAAGTACACAGAAGAGCAACCAGGATGATTAGGGGACTGGAGGCTAAAACACACAAAGAACGGTTACAGGATCTGGGTTTGGCTAGTCTAGTAAAGAGAAGGACCAGGGGAGACATGATAGCAGCCTTCCAATATTTGAGGGGCTCCCACAGAGAGGAGGGGATTGAGCTATTTTCCAAAGCACCCAAAGGCCAGACAAGGAATAATGGATGGAAACTGAGCAAGGAGAGATTTAACTTGGAAATAAGGAAAATCTTTCTGACAGTGGGAACAATCAACCAATGGAACAGTTTGCCCTCGGAAGTTGTGGGAGCAACATCTCTTGAGACTTTCAAGAAGAGATTGAACTGCCATCTGTCAGAAATGGTGCAGGGTCTACCACTTGGGCAGGGGGTTGGACTTGATGATCTACAAGGTCCCTTCTAACTCTGATTATCTATTATCTGTTACCAGTAGGGCACATCTCTGAGAGGGGACCCCCCCCCCTCATCTGGAGTCAGCCAGTCTCCTTATGCTGCGTCACCTGTAAAGTCATGGAATCAATTCTTAACCAATCCATTATCCTCCACTTAGAGACAAACAACTTACTCTCTTAATAAAAACAATTTAATGTTTTCAGCAAAAAAAACTATTTCTTAATCTGCAGCTCTTACACTGAAAACATATGACTACACCAACTCGCGATCAGGGCAAAGCAATAGCACAATCTACATTAGACTTTTTGTAAAACCTTTGCATTCGTGGCTATACAACACCTTCGTACCACACCAATTCCACCGCGACGGTTCTACAATTTTGATAACAACAAACTAAAAGACTCGTCAAGGTCCATCCCACCCCTGCGAAAAGATCCGTTTAATCGGTAAAGACTGCAACACGACACTATTTAAACTCCTTTCACACATTCTTTGCTCCAGTATTTGTAAACAGCAACTGGACATGTCCAGTCATTTGCCTAGTAGAGATCACATAAAACCATCACTACATTGATCTAATACATATCAATTTTACAGAAGACAATGTTGAAAAAAGCGCTATGCAACTCCTAAAACCCTTTCTATCATTGGACCCGGACGGAATATGTTACTACTCTTGAAAAGCTATCACGCCATAGCCGAACCTCAAAGCAATCTTGAAAAATCTTTGCAGAACCACGCTCCCTGCTTAAAACCATTCTCCACAAGCCACGTCATCCCCATCTTCAAAAGTGGAGACCTCAGCCAGTTGAAATTACAGACAATCTCTTTTTGCTGCATCATCTGTAAAGTCATGAAATTAATATTAACCAATCCATTAACTCCACGTAGAACAAACAACCTACTCTCTAATAAAACATTGATTTAGAAAAAACTATCATGTTAATCTGCAAACTCGTTACACTGCAAAAACATATGGACTACACAACTCGATCAGGGCAAGCACATAGACGCAAATTACATGAGACTTTCTGTGAAGCCTTTGATCAGCGGGTACATGACAGCTACTCCTAAAACTAAAAAAATCTTACGGTATGTCTGGACACCTGCATAATGGAAGAAGCATTCCTGTCAAACAGCATACCATCAAATGCGATACAAAATTGGGAGCATTCTATCAAATTCTGTACCTGTCAACAGTGGTGTCCCCCAAGGCAGTGTTTTTAGGACCAACTCTTTTCATACTTTCTACATAAATGACCTCTGTGATCATATCTAAGAGCAACTTGCGTTCTCTTCGCTGATGATGTAAAAGCTATTCAACATCACGGACAATAGTGCTTACCCTTCAAAAGACCTGACTATGATCACAATGGCTCAAAAACAAATGGCAACTTCCAAATCTCACAAATAAATTCCCCTGTCCTACATATTGGCAAAAAAAAAAAATCAGAAATAAAATTACCTGAGGCGGAATAGTCAAGACCTTTGTTGATGATTCCAACTCTGTCAAGGATCTAGGATGCTCATCTCTAATGACCCTAAGCACTAAGTCCCACTTAATTACATTAACCAAAAAGAGTTGTTAACCATAGCATTCAGAGTTGTTAACCTAATCTTTCATTGTTTTTCTCTGATAATATTACTTTTACAAATATTTGCTAGACCAATACTCAAATACAGCTCATCAGATTGGAACCCACATTACATATCTGATATTAACACAGTTGAGAAAGTCCAGAAATATTTCACAAGAAGAGTTTTCTGCTCCTCTACTCATTGCAGAATACCTTATGCCATCAGACTTGAAACTCTAGACCTAGAAAACCTGGAATTATGCGGCCTCTGATCCAATCTAAATATAGTATATAAAATCATACATTGCAATGTTCTACCTGCAAATGACTACTTCAACTTCAATCATAACAATACAAGAACAAATAATAGATGCAAACTCAAAGTTAACCGCACCAAACTTGACTGAAGAAAATACGACTTCAGCAACAGACTGGTCAATGTTTGGAATACTCTACCTGACTCTGTGGTTTCTTCCCCAAATCCCAAAAACTTTAACTTTAGACTGTCTACTATTGAACTCACCCCTTCCTAAGAGGCCTGTAGGGGGTGTGCATAAGCGTGCCTACCGTCCCTGTCCTATTGTTTTTTATTTTTCTTATAAGTATCTATCTCATATATTCAAAAGTATATTTATTCTTGTACCTGTATCCTGTAAGCAATTGACAAGTCAAATAAATACTAAAAAATACTAAAAAATGCTTGCTCTTCTTCAGTAGGATCTTGGACAAGGGGAGACTTATTATTGCCTGATCCGGCATTCATACTAGCAACTGAACAACAGGACTTCGAAGGATACATATGCTGTCTGGGGGCTAGGAGGGAGTTCAGGAGCCAGAACATGCCACCAGTACTACCCTGTAATGGCCTGCCCTCTGACTCTCATAACAACCCATGACAACCATCGTCTACATGTGTTGTCTTCTCAAGAACTTGCAAGGTGAACTTCCCCCTCCTCCTAACTCTCCTCCATCCAGAACCATGGCAGATGGATAAGGAAGGGAGCCACGATGGCACTGGAGTTCTGGCTCTCAATTTCAAGAGGGCTCCAATGCCTCCATTCCACATATGCACATCCACACATACATATGCAATCTCCCTCCTAAGCTGAACTCTGTTACTGGACAGCTGGAGGGAGGGCAGATTCATTCAGCACTCCACTGATGCTCACTCCAGGTGGAAGACCACTAGTATTCACCACCGGTACACTAGATGCACCCAGGCACCCACCCTAGAAGCAGCCTCTCAACTGCTTCAGGGTCAGCTGTCTTTGGGTGGGCTATGTTAGGGTTAGGTAACATATATTGGTAATATTTGCATTTCTCTCAGTACTATGAAACATTAATTTCTCTGGATTTTCTGGTCCAGTTCTTAGATCAAAAATATGCAAAAAATAGGCATGTAAGGGAAGAAACAGAAGAGTGCGTGTTCGGGGTAGGAAATGCATTTATATAGGGAGTATTGCTTGTAAGAAGTTATACTGGACCAAATGCACGCAAACATAAGGAGAAAATTCATAAAACATACTTGAACAATATATTAAAAAGGAACTGCAACTGGAGAGAGAAAGACATTTTACTGGTATTTTCTCATTATCTGTTGCTATGCTTTGCCTGGCATTATGCACAATTTTGTCACATGACAACAGGCTGCCTGTCCTCATTCACTTCAGTGAAAAACAATCTTGGTGGCTTGGAAACTTTACTAAAAGGAGCATAGAAAGTCTGTTATGCTAAAACATGTACAATTCAGGTATACCAATAGCACTTAAAGCCCCTGTCACACAGCACCAACGGATGGAAAGAGGATGTAAAACGGAGAGAAACACTTGCCATCCGTTTTAACGCGATGCATCCATTCTTACTCACTGGCGTTCCTTTTTCATACTCTACTATCCGACCAGCCATCCGTCTAATTGACATTGCATCCGTCAAAAACTTTGAGCTGCACCAAAAGCTTTTTGACGAAAAGTATCCAACGTCAGTTCTACATGCGCTATCAACGGAACATCCGTTCAACGTCCGTCATCATTCGTTACGCCATCTGCTTATCCTAGGTATCTCCGCTGTCCGCACACTCGCACATCCGCTCAGCCGGAAAAAACACAGGAGAGCGAAACGACTGCAGAATACACAAAGCGTTAGTAGCCGACGGAGAAAGTGAAAGCGGACGCAGCTCGCATTACAAAGATTAAAACTGAAAAACAGTTCATATAGGGCGTATCTCGGATATTTAGATGTCTCAGGATGCCTCAGTGCAACAAGGCATCCGAGCGGAAACCGATACTTCCTATATAAAGGGAAATCAGCCTGATCTCACTTTTAGTCCAGCAGCACCCTGCTGTGCAGACCTCTTCGCCTTCATGCTGGCTCTTGCTTTCCACCAGCAATCCCAAGCATCTCCACCATGGATCTACACCACTCCTTTGTAAGCCCCATCGCTCAACCAGTCGAAGCCCTCCTACAGCTCTGGTTCACCTGTTCACGCAAGAAAGAGCGGCCAAGAATCTGTCCGAATGGATCGTGAGAAGATCAGGAGTACTGGACTGTATAACAAGTGATGGTGCTGATTAAACGAACCCTGTGCATTCCCACACTTCATTAGGATGCCGCCACATTGCTTTGACGAGTGTGAAGGCCCGGACCAAAGGTTGACCAAGCAGTACACCAACATCCGCGCCCCAGCCTGATCCACTCCAAGCTGGCAACTCACGTCTTACACCTGGCCTCGGACCACGCCTTACCGAGCATCAGTGATCTGCGAGGTCGGACACAACAACCATAATAGCTTTGTCAGAAGTGGATGCAGCATCATTGAAGAATACCTGGGGAGCTTGACCTCCAGTGCCCCTCCACTAAAAGAAGGCTGAAGAAATGTCAGAGCAGTGCTATCAGAAGTGAAACTTCCCCCACACCATTGGGCATCCATAATGAAAGCACTCTGCCTGCAAAGCTCCACCAATTCAAGTCCTATATCCTACTACCAAGGTTCTTCGCATCTATCCTCTCCATGGTCATGCTGACTTCAAGTCATGTACATCGATCTCAGCAACGGGCATCTTCAGTGATCCCAGGTATACAACACCATACTCTAAGGAGGCTGGAATCGCAACCTCATCATGGCTTCCCAGATCCAACCCCTGCCTCCTAACGACGTGCAAGATTTGCCCTACTTCATCTGGGGATGATCTCTTCTCCCTCAGAACCTACCTCATGAAGCTCCTACACCTCCAGATGCTCACCCGTGAAGAGAGGATCTTCAACTACAGTGTCCGGGCAAGGCGGTTAGAACACCTTTGGCATCCTGGCCACAGTTCCAGGTACTTCTCACCAACATTCACATAGCCCAGAGACCCATGAAGGATTTGGGAAGCTTCTGCATCCTGCCACAATCTCACTGCTGTACCCGCTACCCAGTGTTGCAGAACAGGCTCTGATGACCTCCAACAACGCAATCGACATGGAGCCTGGTGAATGGAGGCAAGGCAACCAATCAACATTGGGATGTGCAAGCCCCAACAGAGCTTCAGTGAAGGGAAGAAGCAGCGCAACCTCTTGAAACACTGTGTGCAACTCCCCATGCGAAGCAGTGATGGCAAGACAGGATGGTGGATGCTTAATGATGCTTCCTTTAGCCTATCTCAGTCACACTGATGAAATTGTGCCATATATGTTGATGGCCCTACAATGAACAGGGCATTTAATAAAGAGTTTGTTTATATTGAAATGTGTGGCATCAAGATTACATTTTAATGATCATAAAGCCATAGTGTGCACCTGTGAGGTGGACCAACGTCCCACTATTGCATGGAGTCTTATCTGGACCGAGCAGGTGGAGTGACGCGAGTCGCCAGGGAAGGTATGCGCTGCCCATCCCACAGGCTTATCCCCTGCCATCGCCCACAGATATCCCTGCCCATCCCATGGCTTCCTTACCCATCCCACAAGCATGCAAAGCCTTAAACCATTTCTAAAAGTTTCCACCAAGACTTTATTAATTAAAATAAATGAAAGCAAGTGTGTGAAGGAAAGATAATCTTTATAATTAAGCTGTAAAAGCAACACATGACCCAAGTTTACCCAACAAAGAATAAAGTCAACAGGTAGCAACCCAGTCTCTGCACTCTTCTTCAGTCACTCTGAGCGTGCCATAGTCTCAGGGTGAAGGGTCCAGGTGCTGTGGAGGTGGCTGCTGCTGGAGTGCTGGTCTGAGGCACCATTGGGGTGCCTGGCCCCGGAGAGACAACAGGGGACGGATGTGTGGAGGAAGCTCTCAGAGAGCTGGCTCAGTCCTGTATGTTGAGAGCCCCTTCCTTCAGGACATGGCGGTGTCAGCCCAGATACGATGACAGATGTTCTGAGGCCAGGCTTGCCTTGTGGAGGAGGAGGAGTGCTAGTGGGCTCTGGTTGAGGTGAACGAGTGAGGGTGGTGCATCTGTGCTATGGTGCGCAATCGTGTGTGGATGGTGTGTGCATTCTTGCGATGTGCATCCCGTGTCTGCATCCGTGCGCATCTCTGTGGTTCGAAACCTGTGGTGACTGGGAAGGGCTGCCTGTGCTGCTGAATCTCTGGTAGCCGTAGCCTTAGTAGTGAGGGCCTGTGGAAAGCCTTGGCAAGCGGCTGTGACATCACCTGGGTGGAGGAGCATACCTGGACTGGGTCGCGAGAAGGTTTCAGCGGGCCTGGAGGAATTGTGAGAAGACGGTGATCCTGTCCTTGATCACCTGGTACTGTGATTCAGACATGTCCAGGAGTACGGCTCCGCGTTACGTAGGTAAGAAGGGCTGCGGTTGGAGGATGGATTCGGTGATTGTACCGCTTGAGAGAGGAGATCTACGCTACTTCTGATGGTGTCCCTGATCTCCAGCAGGACAGTGTGGCTTTGCCTCTCTGGTCTGGCTCTCTGCCTGCTGTTCTTGTGGAGGTGGAGGCTGGGGAGTGGATGTTGTTGCCTTTGGGGAACGCCTTTCCTTGCTCCCACTGCGTCAGGGGGTTCCTCCACGTGCTCCGCCACGGCGAGTTGCAGCTGTCGGGGGTCTCCATCGTTGGCGTCGCTCTACAGATACCTCCCTGGACACAGGAGCTGACTCTTGCCAGAAGAGGACTGGCTTTCTGCGGGCTGCCTGAGAGGGCAGTGTCAGAGGGGTGCTCCTCCACGGCGGTAGCGGATCTCACCCTCTAAAGAAGCTGCACATTGGCGCATCACGTAGGTCTCCCGGTCCATCAGCTTGACCGTGACCTGGCCACATTTCTTGAGGCTGTAGCTTCCCGTACCAGCGTGTGCATGTGCTTTCCACCAGCCGAGGAGCACCTCCGAAGTGTTAGCCCAGGCTCTCCGCTTCTCTCTCCAAGCAGCCTGCTTCCTTTGGTGTGTCGATAGAGCTGTGTCCCTTTCCGCCATTAGAATACTCATCCTCCCCTCAGCCGATTCAGCACCTCATCCTACTCAGTTCCTCTTCCATGAGAATTGCCTCCTGTCCCCGATTCACGCGCTATAGCCTCTTCCTCCCTCGCAGCAGCACCACTGGCCCCTCATCAGCAGGCTTCGAGTTCTAGGGCTGCTCCACCACACTACCAGCGAGCTCAGGCCAGCAGCAGCCAGCAACAACAACACCAGCTAGCAGCAAAAAGCCAGGACCAGCAGGACCAGCAGAGACAGCAGCCATCAGCAGCACAAGCAGGATCAGATCAGCAGCAGCAGTAGTAGCAGCCTGCCAGTACCAGCAGGACACCAGCTACCAGTGCACGGCTACCAGCATGACCAGGCGAGCACCAGCAGCACAGGCAAAACACCGCAGGAATAGAGCAGTATGCCAGGCAGAGTATCAGCACCGAGCATACAGCGAGCAGCGCCAGCAGTAAGCACAGCAGAAGTCCAGCATCAGGAAATCAGCGCAGCAAGAGTATAGGCACCCAGGCAGAAGCACCAGCACTCAGGAGCAGCGCCAGCGAGAGTACAGCAACCGGAGAAGCCCCATACCAGAAGAGCTCGAGCCGCTGGCTCAGAGAGAGCCCAGCAGAAGCAGAGTCAGCCAGGGCTGGATGGTGCCCTGTCCTTCTTGCCAGGGGCTAGGCAGCAGATGGCATAGCTTCCTTCTTTCCCGATGTTGTTTGCAGGCTGAGCTGTGTCTGCAGCAGTCTTTCTCGTGAATCGTGGACATAGCTTGCGAGCTGCATCCTTATATCCGCGGGCTGATGCAATGGCATCCTCCCGCATGCCATATGGAAACGTTTGCATCCTGCTGAGCATCCGCTAGGCATTCCGTAGTGTCCGTGATGCATCTGCTTCATCCACTAGCATCCGCTTCATGCATTCGTTCTTTCCGTTGCGCGTCTGCCTTAGCTAGTGCTCTCCCCAGAAGCCCTGGGATGCTGCCATCCGTTCCATCCACTTCCATCACGCTGAGGTTCTGTAGACGCATGCACTTTAAATCCGGCTATGTCCTTTTCCACCCCTGTCGGTTCCTTTCTTTGTGGTTTGAGTCTGGCTTATGCAACAAATTCGGAGGGCATTCGTGAGAGCGGATCAGACAAGGATGGAACACTTCTTCTATCTGCTGTGTCCTTTTTAATACATTGCAATCCGTCGCCTATGGACAGGCCTGTCGGCACACCAAACTTAGACTCTGTGACTACAGACTCCTTATAGGCACACCACTCTGTAAGCCTGTACATAATGAAATTACAGAAATCTGCAAGAGGTATGAAAAGAGTACACTATTGAGCCATCTGAATTGAACAATAAAACAATAGCACATGGCCAGAGAGTAATAACCTAGAATATACACTAACTATTACTATCAAATGTTAACCACCACAACCTATCGTACATAATACACACATATCTGCGAGAACATAACATATTTCCATAACCACAGATAAAACGAAGTACAATATTATACAAATATGCCCTTACCAATGCAGAAAGATTATCATATAACTGAAGATTTACATTTATAAGAATCAGCAGCTGATCAATGAAGTAGAATAGTTTAAAAGGAATACGAGTAAGGGAATTCTAATTAACACAAATTACATCTCAGATTAGAGATAAATCTCAACATTACAGATATGAATTATACCATCAGTTCACACAATCATATGAAAGCACCTAAAGTTCCAACTCATTAGATTCTATAAGATGTTTCTGGTGTTTTTCTTAAGAAACTAATGTTCTTAAAGTGTGTGTCCTAGGATCTCCATCGTTGTGTGTGTTTGTGTATGTGTGCTATGTCTCTGAAAATCAAATTATTTCCGCCTATGTTGAAATATGATATTTATTAAAATCTTTCGATAGATAGAGAAATAGAAAGAAAACAGAGAAAGAAAGAAATAATAACTTATTCGGCAATGTATTAAAACACAGAAATAGATATTTGTCTTGTGCAAATTGCTTTCAAGTCTTACATAAAAGATGTTGTGTATAGAACTTGGTAGACTCCAATGCTTATATAAACTGATGGCCAAAAAGGCCATTCCCGGATTGGCATTTAGGAACCAACGATTCCACAACACTGTACAGATGCAATTACATACAAGTACTGTCATTGGCACAAGCTGACACCTATAGTAAGGGCCTGCCGGCTTGGGCTGTTGTTCATTACCATTCGCATTACTTGTTGAAATAAAAGAGCTGTTGTTGGAACCGTCTCGCCACAACTTATTTCTGAATGGCAACACTGGCGACGAAGGTGGGATGTGTCGTAGAAGAGTGAGACGAAGCACTGGTGATCAGAAACCGAGTGAGAGAGATGGCTGGTAACAACGCGCCGCCTGCACCATTTAACCCTGATGAGAGGATCGGTATACTGATTGCTTTCTATTGTTTTTAGAAGCAACGAACTGCAGGAGATATCTGACCAAAGAAGAGAGGGATTCTTCCTCACACAATGCGGACCAGCCATTTTAAAATGGCAAAGGGCACTAGCAAACCAAGAGACGTTAAACAGATGACTTGGCCCGAGCTGAACAGAATGCTCTGAGCACACTATGTACCTGTGGTCTCCAACTTGATAAAAAGGACGAGTATCTACAAGAAGAAACCAAAAAGAAGTTGAAACCATCAGAGATTTGTAGCAGCCCTGGGACACATTGGAGGAGCCTTGCGAGTTCCAGAACATGACGAGGCCATGAGGGACACGTCGATCGGTCCTCAGATTAAAGGATGCTACACTTCAGAGTAAAGCTGCTAAATAGACCAAACATCACTGTGGGCACAAAGCCATCGCAGAAGCCACCGCCGCCAAGCAGCAAAGAAATCCGCAGCGCCACTATGCGCCAAATGAATTCAATTCCAGATCCGCGAATTCAAACCAGAAGAAAAAGGCAGAGGGAAGTAAGAAACATCCCACAGCGACCGCCCACTATGAAGATCTTGACTCCCCGAGCGACACTGATGACGCAATATGAAGTGCATAGACTTCAAATCAGATCAATGAAATGGTCGGAAAAAATACGCATCAGCAGCTCAAGGGAATCCAAGTGTGCAATCGAAGGAAACACCCGCATTGATATGCAGCGTTCCTAGTATGCGCAAACTCTGCAGCAGCTTGTCAAAATGCTAACATATCGAAGCACATGAAGGGTCTGCGCGAAACAAAAAGAGCATATGTCCTAAAAGATGTGGAGCATCCTCTCCAGACATGAAGAGAGATAAACGGAAGCAGATGGAACCGAGATAATAGAAGTAAAAGACCACGACAGCGACGAGAGAACAACGCACCCAGACGGTAACAATTGGAAATGCCAGGGCAGCAAACGTGAAACAAGGTTCGGATTAGAGGTGAAGATAGAAGGTAAAGCCCTGTGAAATGGAAGTCGACTCCAGCATCCCTCGTTTTAATCCATGGTATCCTTGACACACATTCTGACGCCTGCCTATACCAACATCAAACAAAAGAATAGTAGAAAAACAAAAACTGATCTTAAAGACTACCAGGGAAATCAAATCCCAGTAGTCTTGGACATGTTCCTCGTTGAGTTTAAAATCATGCGGAAATTCTCGCTGTTGTGTCCATGCATCGACCGTGAAGGCCTAGCCTGCTCTGGTGAATCTGAATGGTTCACACCCCTGGAATCGGGATGACGGGATCCAACAGCATCGTTGCAGCCAACTGTGAAGAGAGCTGTTACAAGTAGTTCTGGGATGTATTCGACGCGGACCCTAGGCAAGTACAAGGGGACCCCAATTACTTAGACTAGACCCGAAAATAGCCCCCATCCGGCTCAAAGCCAGACACATCTCTTTTGCCTTAAAACCAAAAATTTTACAAACAAACTAAACAAACTGATAGCCACAAGGGTTGTCAGAGCCAGTCGACATGCCAGTGGGAAACACCCATCATAACCCCTGTCAAACCAGATGGGACAGTGCTCATCTGTGGAGGACTATAAGGCAACCCTAAATCATGCTCTCCAACAAAGTGCATACCTCAGTGCCTCGTCATAGTGAATACTATTGCACTCCCTAGGGGATGAATAATTTTTGTAGCTTGCATCTCGCACAAAGCGTACCAACAGTACCCATTGACCCCACTCACCGCAGAGGCACAGACTATAGTGACACAGAGAGTGGCATTCAAATGCAAAACCCGACTTCAATTCCGCGTTAGCATTGCCCGAGACGTTTCCAAAGCCTCATGGAGTGCCTTCTAAATGGAATTAAGGGAGTTGATCCCCTGTTTGAAATGATGCTATTGTCAGCAAGAACACCAAACCAACTAGAAAACTATATTAAAAGAAGTATTAAGAAATTCAGGGACACAGCCTTAAAGTAAGACGCGGAAAAAATGCAGAACCAAGCCACCAACCAGGCAAATTTCTAGGCTAATCTCATAGATGAGCAAGGGATACAATGCACTGAAAAAAGGATTTAAAGCAATCAAAAGACGCATCCTTGACTCTAGGAACCAAAACTGATTCTAAAGCCATTCCCAGGTATCATAAATTTCTACAATGTGTTCCTGCCCAAAAACAACCATAGCAGAACTTACATCGGTTGTTAGACAAAAAAAACTCATTTGGAAATGGGCCTCGGGAACAAGCAGGCATTTCAAAACATCAAACATACCTATTAACATCTAACACTGTTTTTGATCCAGATGGTAAGGCAATACCCAGCCTGTTTCCTTGAGGGTCACCTGTGATGCATCGCCTTTTTGAAATCAGCGCCATCCGTGAGCCACAAGCTACCCCAGATGGCAGAGACGGCATCCGAGTCGCCTTCATCTCAAAAACACTATCTAAATTCAGAGAGAAATTACAGCCCAACTCGACCGAGAAGCCTCTGCTATTATAGCCGGAGTCAAAGATACCATGTACCCTCCTCTATGCGAACTTTTCGATCATCAACTGATCACAAACCCACTCAGGGATTCTCTAAGCAGGAAACAAAACTGACCCCGAACATTCTGTCACCTAGAATGACGAGGTGGTCTGAATTCCTCGCTGCCTGCAACTACACGCTAATCCTATCACCCAGGAAGAGACCATCACCCATGCGTCCATCATGAAAGACCATCACCCATCACCTTGAGCCGTTCCCCACTACCCATCATGGAGATGACCCAGCTCCCCACCATCTCAACTCTCCAAACTCGAGGCCTGGCCGAATCTGGCCACTTAACCGCAGTGGACGTCACTAAAAGCACCGTGAAAGACCCGTTGACAGCTCGCATACTGCATTGGGTAGGTAAGCGGCTGGCCGACAAAAAACAAAACCAAGATTTTTTAAAACCGTTTTCGCACCGACAGACTGAACTGTCTATCGAGAAAGCTGTATTATTTGTGGCGGTGACAGGGGTGTCATCCCTGAAAAACTACAGGAAAATGATTCTGATGCATGTTAAGGTCACGCCGCGTTAGTTAATATGAAAGCCTCTTCAAGTTACGGTCTGGTGGCCAAGGCGCTGGACAGAAGACATTGAATCGTGGGTAGCAACATGCCATGACTGCCATAAATAGATCAAGCACTTACTCCCCAGGCGCACCAGTCAGGAATGGGAAACTCCCTCAGGCCATGGTTGATGGACTGCTAGTGTGACGTTGCTGGCCAACAAAAGGCACCTTTATTGGTATTGTGACGCTACTCTGAGAACTGGTTAGAAGTCATACTCAGCATCCACGACCAACCGAGGTGGCAGTAATGAAGCAGTTAGACAAACTTTTTTATCCATGATCTGTTCCTTGTGTTGAGTGTCGGACAATGTGGCCCCAGTTTCCGCATTGGCATTCAAGCAGTACTGTAAGCTGCACAAGCATCTGACATGCCTTGACAGCGCCAGCTCATCCGGTGCTAATGGCAGGGCTGAATGAATGGTTCAGTACACTAAGGAGGCCTAGAAAGAATGGACAAGGGGACGTGCAGGAAAAGCTAAACTGATTGTTAACCATCGCAACACATTATCCCTAGCCAGCACCAACAACAAGAGCCCAGCAGAACTACAATGGTAGGAAATTGACCATTCCTACCTCGACAGACTGCACCCCACTTATACCTGGGACAAACTCCCTGACTCCCTCCAGCAAAAATACCGCTCATTCGAGATAGGTGACCTGCGTTATGCGAAAAAACCTTACCAGGGACCGCTTATGGCTTCCAGCCACAATCACCCAAATCACAAGCCCCCTGGGTCTAACTGAATCTTGTTGGATGATGGAAGAGAATGGAAGCAGCACACACACTGACCAGCTTCATTCTTGCACCCTAGAACGAACCACCCACCAGCGCCGACAATAACCAGACCAAAAACAAGCCGAGGGGGGGGGGGGAAATACAGAATAATAAAAAAAGGAGAGATGAAACACCTCCATAACACGACAAACAAACACTACACAAAAGCACCCCAATAAATCAAAAGAGCACTCACATTTAGATGAACCCCAGGAGAAAAGTATGGAGCAGGAAGACGAGTGAGGCCTCTTTGGAAGGAGACAGCCAGGCCAGCTCGACCAACCCGGCACGAACTCAGGAGGAGTGGCAGAGCCATCTCAACTGGCCCGAGAGACTCAGGCAGGAGCGGCAAGGCTGACTCACCCCTTCCAGGAGGTTCCATGGAGAAGGCACCAACAGAAGAAAGCGATTCTGGCCGAACACCTTGAAGACCACTACCGAAAACTGAGCTGCGGGCAGGTCAACAGGATTCGAAAAAGCCCCACTACCTGCGTGACTACGTGATGCACACTGGATGAAACCAAGGGAGGAGAGGTGATGTGTATGAAACCTGGTAGACTCCAAATGCCTCTAAACTGATTGGACGAAAAGGGCCATTCCCGGATTGGCCATTTAGGAACCAATCCGATTGCCCGCCAGATGAGCAGAATACTCAAAGTACTGTCATTGGCCCACAAAACCCGCGGGCAAAGCCGCCATAAGAAGGGCTTGTCCGCTTGGGCTGTTGTTCTGTTACGTCATGCATTACCTTGTTAAATAAAAGACGCTTTGTTGGAACCCGAGTCTCGCGCAACTTATTTCCAAACGGAACAAAAGAAAAGATACATTCATCAAGAATCATCAGGTCACAACACATTAATGATAGTTCATAGGGTACATAAGCAATCAAATCATACTAGGAAACAGTCATATAAATTGTAAGGATAAAGCAACAAAGTTACAGTCATACAGTCACAAGTGGGAAGGATGGACGATAGGAGCTGATGGAAGATTAACAGTCTTTGTAATATTACAATTAGGACTTTGTAATAGTTGAACAGTGTTGAGGGAATTACTTTTTACAGAGTGATGGCATTCAGAAAAAAACTGTTCTTGTGTCTAGTTGTTCTGGTGTGCAGTACTCTATAGCATCGTTTTGAGGGTAGGAGTTGAAACAGTTTATGTCCGGGATGTTGAGGGGTCTGTAAATATTTTCACAGCCCTCTTTTTAACTCATGCAGTAACAGGTTCTCGACTGAAGGCAGGTTGGTGGTAATTGTTTTTTCTGCAACAACTGTGAGAAGCGATTGAATCAATTTCAAATTGTAATATGATAAATTTCAATGAATATAACCCATACACACAATAGTTCTTTTGGGGGCTTCCATAACTTTTAAAATTATGGAGAGTTGAGAGAGAAAAGTTAAAAGAAACATTGGCCTAGAAAAAATAACAGTATTGAAGTCAGCAGTATTGAAATTCAGCAGAAATTATTAGAGAAGTAAGGTCTATGGAAGAGCAGTTCAGCTTCAATCAAAAATGAAAGTTGTTCCTAAGCCTCCCTTTTATGTAAAGTGACAAGGCAACATTAAAGATGTGCCTGGAAATTTGCCAATTGGATTGTATGGTTTCTGGAGAAGAATTATTTGGATAAGGACCAAATTATACTCTGCAAAAGAGATTATTTTAAAAATAGCATGAAACAGTTTGATGACAAGAAGCAGAAAAACTGGCTTCTTTTGAGTTTGAAGGTACCTGTAGTCCTTCCCTGTGCTGCCTCCATGGCCTTTTCAGCCTCCTTGCCTGAATCATGAATGCAACTCCCAGATATTTCAAGCAATTAACTTACTCAGTGATTGTGTCCTGGGGGCTTTTGCAAATATTACAGTCTTTGTCTTTTGATAATTAATCAGAAGGTTATTTTTAACAGCACAGTATTCAATATTCTCCTGAGACCAATTGGTGACTGTAATAAAGCACACTGTGTTGTCTGGGTAAAATAGCATTGATGCACCGTTCCCACGATTTTAGGAGGTCGAGGATGTAAATCATGCAAGGATGTGACCAAGCAGTTAATATAAAAGGTGAACAGTAAAAGCTCTCAGAGAAAGGAATTAATAATTGTACAGCCAAGTAATGTACAAGAAGGGGGAGGTAATATTCAGGAGAGAAAGTGGTGAAGGAGTCATGATAGGAAATGAGAACTGAAAGTGGAAAAAAGGGAACACTTTCTGAAGACTTAAATGCTTCTCCAGACAGCCAGTTTAATGTCTTTTCTCCAGTCTACCAGGCAGCAAAGTAAACCAGCAGTGTCCCAAAGGTGTTTTTTCCAAAGGCAATTGGACTTTCTTTGCTTTTCTTTGAAGACATTTTCTTCTCAGTTTAGGGGAGAAGGCAAGTTTTGACAGATGGCTACAGCAGTGGGTTTAGCCATCTCTCAGGATCCAGTTCACAGCTGGTGGGGATTTTGACTTCTGCCTTACTATATTGCAGGGCTGTGTTGATACAATATCTTACCAACCCCTGCTCCCTATATCACAGTTATTGTCACGCCACTTTTGGGGATCAGGTGAACAGGCAGCATATGGGACCGTGTAAGCAAAAAAAAAAGCCCCTTCACAGGTAGTTCTCAGCTTATGACCATAACTGAGACTACAAGTTCCATCATAAGTTGAGTTGGACCCACCTTTATGACAAATTATGTTGGCCATGAAAGAAATTGCATGGTTGTTAAGCAAATCCAGCTTCCCCAATGGACGTTTTTGCTGGGAATCAGCAAAAAAGATAGCAAATCATGGTCGTGTGCAACTGATCATAAAAAGTAGCTGGTTGCAAAGTGTGTGAATTGTGATAATGTGACCATGGTGCTGTGACAGTCATAAGTATGAATATAGGCCATCAGCCGCTTTTATGAAGCCAATGCTACTTTAAACTGTTGTTAAATCAATAAATTGAGAATTGGCTGTACCTGTCAGCCAGGAGTTACTCCTTCTGCTTGGTGTTTGTATATTTCTGCAGATGGAATGGCAGGTGGAATGAAGCAGTAGCAACATGCAGGATTGGAAATGAAGTTTTGGAATTATAATGATTTAAATCTCTTTTTTGCCTTTATGATGTGATGTGAGCCTTTTCAACCAGCACGTGTTACTTAAAGCAATAAATGTGTGGCTCTTTTTCCTGTGCTTTTGGAAGAGGGGGATTCAGCTTTATGCTTCTCAGAATATGAGACAGCTTGTCCCTGGGCAGAGTACACACAATGGACAGCATTTGCTTTATCAGTTTGCAAACACATTATCACAGCATTGCCCTGCAAATGGCAGGGTCATTATTTTAATATATGGCAAGCTGAAAGTTGTCATACTTGAAGAGATCCCAGTTCCTACTATATCATCACCTTGATTGCCACCAGCATCATATATTGTATTTGCAGCAAGCCTTATAATGGGAGTAGATGAAAAAGACCAGAACACAACTTCCCCAGCAGCCCACATCAGATATGCAGGGATTAAAAAAATCCCCCTTGTTATACAAACAATCAAGCAGAAAACAGTAGCTTAATCAAGGAACATTTGCCCCAAGTCCAAAATTCCTCTATGGGCTAGGAAGGAGGAAAGCTGTGTCATGAAGATTTCCACTTTAAAAATGGTTAGCAGGGCATCTTTGACCAAAGGTTGGGGGATATGTGGATATAGTTTTAATGAAACTCATATGGAAACAATTATCATAGAAAATGGATGCCAGTTATTTTTGGAAACAAGGAAGATTCAAGCCTATTGTTCTTTCAGACTGTTGGAAGAGCTTCCAATGGTTCGTGGGGATATTCCCTGGTCATTTGTTCATAACTCTGGTGCAGGAAAATAGATGTGTTTACTATGTTACAGGGTGTGCATAAGCGCACAATCATGCCAACCGTCCCTGTCCTATTGTCCCCAATTATTTGTACCTATTTCATGTATTTATACTTGTGTTTATTCTTATTTCTATCATATTGTAAGCATTTGACAAATCAAATCAATCAATATTTATTTATTATTTGATCTATATGGCTGCCAATCTTGCAACAACACACAAAAGACAAATAATACAATGGTTGCTGAAGATAAGCCCAAGCAAAACAATCAATAGA
The DNA here is from genome assembly GCA_004320025.1 of Laticauda laticaudata. NCBI lineage: Eukaryota > Metazoa > Chordata > Lepidosauria > Squamata > Elapidae > Laticauda > Laticauda laticaudata. The sequence continues at coordinate 14,285 of BHFT01024299.1, read as the reverse complement.
AACCTCCCAATGAACCATCTAATTGCCTGAACCTCAGGCCCAGGTCTTTGATACTTTAATTTTGGGAGTATGGTCTTTTGGAGGAAATGCACTGTGACAGAAAAGGCATGCGATAGACGATATTCTCATTAGATGATATTCTTTAATTGAAAGTTCCCCTACTGTTAAGCTTTGTGGGATGGGTAAAAATAACAGCAAAGAGGCAGTCTCACAAATAACCTAGCCTCCTGCCTTGTGTGGTAGTTAAGCCCATGTCACACTGCCCAACGGATGCAAAAAGGACACAGCGGACGAGCAAAATGTTCCATCCGTTGTTATCCGCTCTTCAAAAGGGGCAAAATTTGCATAAACCGGAGGCAGATAACACGGACGCGTGGAGGACGCAGGGCGGATCAAAGCGGATGCGGAACGGAAGCCAGCGGATGGAAACGGATGAAGAGCGGATGGCGGGGCAACCGGCAGGCTTCTGGGGGCTCAGCAAAGCAGACGGCGGAACGGATCAGCGGATGCACAGCGGATGGAAGCGGATGCAGAGCGGAAGCCTAGTGGAATGCACAGCGGAAGTCTAACAGATGCCTGGCGTTTAATTGCGCATGTGGGGGGGATGCATGCGTCAGCCCGCGGAAACAAAAAAGAATTTATAACGGAAGCGCAGCTCGGAACAGGTTGCCATTCAGAGGAAAAGACCTGCTTCCAAACACATCGACTGCCTTGCTGTCCTGCTGCATGTCTGCCTGCCAGCCTTGCTGCAGCCTGCCTGCAAGCCTTGCTGCCAGCCTGCCAGCCTGCTCAAGCCTTGCTCCAGCGATGCCTGCAAGCCTGCTGCCAGCCAGCCTTGCTGCGCTGCCTTCCTTGCCACCTTCTTGCCAGCCTTGTTCAATGTCTGCCTGCCAGCTCTTGGTGCCTCCCTGCCTGCAGCCTTCCTGCAGGGCTTGGTGGCCTGCCTCCCTGCCAGCCTTGGTGCCTGCTTGGTGCCAGCCTTCCTGCCAAGCCTGCCTGCAAGCTTCCCTGCAGCCTGCCTGCCAGCCTTGGTGCCAGCCTCTCTGCAGCCTTCCTGCCAGCACTTAGGGTTCTTGCCACCTCCCTGCAGCAGCAACCCACAACCATGCGGAAGCACAGCAAGCTCAGCCATCTGCTGCAGCCCTGGCACGAGGACAGGCTAACCATCCGCCCCCTGTTGCCCTCAACTCTGGTTCTCCTGGGGTCTGCAGAACGGGCTCGCTCTTCTGGGCTGGCGTTCTGGCTGCTTCTTGCTTCTGGAGGAAGCTGATGACAAGCACTCCAAGCAACAGCCACCCCTCCAGCAGCACCTGTATCCTTCACCACTGGGACTGGCGACCAGCAAGAGGAGTACGCAAGCCTCATTTTTATGATGTCTTATAGCTTGTTGTTAATAAAGTCGATTATCTCGTTCACACACTTGCTTCATTTCTTTTTTTTTAAATTAAAGGTCTTGGTGGAAACATTTTAGAAATGGGTTTAAGCCGTTTGCATGCTTGTGGGATGGGTTGCAGGGTGGATGGGCAGCGGATAACTCTGTGGGATGCAGGATGCTCTTATGGCAGGAACTTTTGGTGGGAATCATCTGAATGATGAAACCTGCCAGTGCACGCAATAGTGGGACTGTATGGTCCACCCTCCACGTGCCAAGCTTTTGGCCTTTATATGATCAATAACAATGGTAATAATCGATGCCACACATTCAACTACTAAACACAAACTCTTTATTAAATGCCCTGTTTCATTGTAGGCCATCTCAACATCATAGGCACTAATCTTCATCATGTGGGTGCGAGAACTTAGCTGAAGGAGAAGCATACATTAAGCATCCACACATCCCTGTCTTGCCCTCCACTGCTTCCAGCCTGGGGAGTTGCACACATGTGTTCAGTAGGTTGCGCTGCTTCTTCGCCTTCAATCGTGAGCTCTGTTGGGGCCTTGCAACACCATCTCATGTCTGATCAGGTTTTCCCTTTCGCCTCCAATTCCCCAGGACTCCGATGTCCCCATTGCCTTGTTGGAGGTGCCAACGGAGCCTGTTTGCAAACTGGGTAGCGGGGTACGCATGAGATTGTGCAGGATGCAGGCAGCTTTCCAAATCAATCCTCCTCAGCACGGTCTCTGGGCTATGCGCAGGTGGTGAGAAGTACCTGGAACTGTTGGCCAGGATGCCAAAAGGGTTCTCCCACCACCCGTCCTTGCCCTGGGACAGCCTGCTGAGTTTGAAGAATTCCTCTCTTCATGGTGTGAGCGATCTGGAGGTAGGGCTTCAATGAGGTAGGTTGCTTGAGGGAGAAGTGCGTCATCCCCACAATGAAGTAGGCAAATTTGCCGTCGTTGGCAGGGGTCTGGATTCTGGGAAGCCGCAGGATGAAGGTTGCGCTTCCAGCTCCTCCTTGAGGTGACTGCGTTGTGTACCTGGGCATCTTGAGATGGCCGTGCCTGAAGCATCGGATGTACATGAACTTGTAGTGCAGGCATCAACCATGGTGAAGAGAAATGAGCTGAAGAAGCCCTTGGAGTGAAATAAGTGGAGCCTGAGTTGGTCGGAGATTTGCAGCACGGTGCTTGGCATCTATGGCTCGCAGAACGGTGTGTGTAAGTTCCACTTCTGATACCACTTTCTCTTGGGGGAACTTTCTTCCAGCCTTCTTCAGTGGAGGGGTAGCTGGAGGAGCTCCTCCTTGTATTCCTTCAATGATGGCCTGCACCACTGCTCTGACCACAGTGCTAATGGTGTGGATGGCACCTCCAAGCCGTACTGCATGCCTCCTTAGGGAGTCCTCAGGCAGGTGGCAGAGTGATGCCATCTTGAGCCCAGGTCCAGGCTGGCCGGAATGCTGGTGTTTGCCTGGTCAACCTGGGTGTCAGGCGTCTTGGCACAAACTTTGTCAAACATGGCTGGCGGCATCTCTCATGAAGTTCTGGAATGCCCGATGTCTTCAAACTCCTGAGCTCCACATCAGCTTGTTGTACAGTCATCCTCATGCTCTTCTGGCGAACGCATCTTCGGATCCAGACTCTTTTGGGTGGCTCTTTTCTTCTTGCAGTAGAGTTCATTGGAGCCTGCAGATGGCTTCGCACTGCTGCACGAATGATGGTGGCTGTTCGAAAGGACTTTTGTTGCCATGACTGTAAGATATAGAGAGCGATGAAGGCTGCAGAGTCCGCCGCTGGGAATAGCTGTTCTGAAAGTGAGATGCAGACGAGTTTGCTCCCACCTTTTTTATAGGCAGTCGTAGGTGTCCCTTTGGCATCCTCTAGGCATCCTCTAGACATCCGCAGACATCTTAATATCCGAGATAGGTCCCTTCCGGAACGGTTTTTTTTCCATTTTAAAACGCTTTGTTTCCGCTAGGCATGATTATTTATTTCCATCCTCTTATGTGCGGCATGCGCAGCGGATGCCTAGCGGATATAGCGGATGCAGAAACAGATGCGTAGGCGGATGCAGAACGGATCGAACTGGATACATTTTCGCGCAAAAGTTTTAGGCAGCCCAAAAACTTTCAGAGCGGATGAAATGTCAATAGACGGATGCTGCGACGGAAGAGAGGAAGCAAAAACGGAGGCAGTGAGTACATCCGCGCTTTCGAACGGATGGCAAGCTTTTTTGTCGCCCTTTTACATCCTCTTTGCATCCATTGGTTTCAGTGTGACATGGGCTTTAGTATGGTGTCTTGACTGAAGGTGAAGTGAAAGGAAGCAAACAGAAGCGTAGAAATAATAATTATAAATAATAATCGCATTGGAGAAGCAAACAATAATGAGTAAATTAGTCCCAAAGCCAAATCTGATCCTAATCAGTTCCAGAGGGTGCTGGTTTTAACCTCATAAAGCCGCTTTGTGACTCTCATTATCAAGTATATCCAGGATTACTTCTCTGATGGTTTTTTTTTTAAATATATTCATTTTTTTGATAGAAATTAGTGGTCCTGACCAAATTTGAGGAGGTTAGCAGACTGAACTCAAAAGCAATTTTTCCTTGGATGTGGCTTCTGTTTATGGAATAACCTCTCCTCAAATCCATTCATCTGGTGAATACCAAAAATAAAAACAGTAATTTATGATGTTTCTTCTTATTAATCAGTCAAGCACGCAGGGAAGGTAAATAATAAGAAAACACAGTCAATCATCAGAAGAAGTTTCTCAATCCAGGCAAAGAGTTAGAATACAACAAAGTTTGTCACATAGCAAATTTAAATAGTGGCAAAAGTAATCAATATTCACAACCTGAAACCACAACTCCCAATAGGATATTACTGAACGGCTATGACTGCCTTTCACAACTTAGATAATACTAAATTAACTGTGATTTGGCTGTAAAACTATCTAGCATGGCAAGTTTGAATTTTCAATAGTCCTTAAGGGGAATCCCAGTTTTTTTTCCAAAGTAAGATTATTTTATATTTGACCATCATTTATATTAATAATAAACACACTATAAAAGCAATAATAAATGTGATAACTCTTCCTGTCTGGACAACCTCAAAGATCTGTAAAGAGGGAGGAGAAAGACCCAAACTCCAAGAAATTATATATAGAATGCAAAGCTTATAAGAAGCAAAAGAGGTATCAATCAACAAGTAAGAGGCAGGTCTTTATATAATATTTGAGAGGTCCTGAGCGTGAATACGAACTGGCCTGTCATAAAACTGTTATGTCATGAGAAAAACAATTTTCTGAAAGATGATGAAAAGAGATGTTGAAACAAGTGGATCTTAATACTCAAGTTCTTAGGCAATCAAGGCAAAGAAAACATGTAATCTCTCACAGTCCTAAAAATTTTCTCAAAGCAATAACCACTCCAAAAGCTACATTGTATGCAAGTAGTGAACGCTTGAACAATAAGACTTTCGATAGGTCTTGGTGCCTTATCAGCACCTGATAACCACTTTAATGTAAATTCAGTTTACGAGCTTCTTTATGTACTCTTTAGGATCTCCCCTTCAACATGTTCTAGTCTGAATGAACACAAAATTTACTATAAGCTGAAAAATTTATCTAATAAGCTACCTTATATACTGTATAAGATATCGTAGAGAAGCAAATTATATATATATTAAAAAAATAATTTTACCATATATATTAATGTATAATTTTAATTCGCAGGCTGGAGTTGGGAGATAGTATATAATGGAAAGAATAATTAGTCTTTTTTTATATATATATATATTATATATATACAGTGGTACTCAGTGGTGAGCTGGGTGTCGACTTGAGGCAATTTGGAAGAAAATTGATCTTCTCAAAATCATTATTACTAATAATCTGAAGATAAGAACAATGGCAGCGTATTGCTTAATTTGTTCTATGAAAATAAAGTTAATATCTCAGTAACATTGAAACGGAAAAGAAATAGGGAGAAAATTCTCATTGGGAAAACATTGTGAGGTGGAAGCAGATAAGAAAAAAACCAACCAACAGATTCGTTGATCCAAGGAAAACAAGGGTTTTATTCACGTGTCTGCAGAGAAGGGTTCCCTCAGGTCATTGAAGGAACCGCAGAGAAATTCAGGCAGCCAATTTTATACCCTAATGTCGCGCCCCCAGCGGGGCTTGGCTCACATTCTTCTGTTTAAATTGACGCATATATTTCGAAGGTTCATACTAGCTCCCTATCTAGCAAAAAGCAGTTACACATACGGTTTCTGACATCGCAGCACTTTATTACAATTTCCCCTTGTTCAGCCTTACTTGTTTTTTCTCTTGTGGCACAAGACTGCGAACACTTTCTTAATTTAGCAGACCTACTGAGTTTGAGACACACTTCCTTATTTAAATTCATGAGTCATCCACATGACTTTTCGGTTCTGCTCACTAATCCTCCTTTTTCTTTTTTCCACTCTTGTCTCAAACTCAAGTGCAGATCCTCTGCTTCTTTCAGAAGTGAATTTCTCTCTGATAGCATCAATTATAATATCTCAAATTCTTGAACAGATATAACTATCTTCCCAGCATAATAATTACATGTGCCTGAGCATCTGTTATTGCACGCAGAGCGAGACACTGAACACAACAACGACCGAAAAGCAATGCAGCAGAGCATATAATAATCAATATGAAGTAGAATATGTCCATTATGGATGGAGATCTAACCACGTGGAAGAGCTGCATCTGGGGAATGTGACGCACACAGACAGACACGCGGAGACTAGAGTAAGCATGACAATAGATCTCGACTGGGATTAAGTGCAGCACGGATGTATCATTGAGGTATTGGGACAGAGATAAGAAGACACGTCTGAGGCAGATGATAAAATGGATATCGAGTAAAGTTGTATAGTAGAGCCGGTGCTCTATGCCATTACATTTTACTGGTCTTATGTGAGAATATTGGTTGGAAAATCATGGGATTATACAACGCAAGTGTGAATGAAATCAGAGGCAACACACCACCCTTTTGTAGGCTAATACAATGTCTAAAGACAATACCTATTTTGTAGAGGCAACCGTGATAAAATACTTCAAGGTGTTGATCATAATATTCTTTATGTATCATGAAACATTGTTACCGTGAAAATTTTTAGAATATGTATATCTCGGTAGTAATAAATGGTGTTATATCCAATGGGAGATTTGGGATCCCAGAGTCTAAAAAAAGGCCAGAATCAAAAAGGTCTCTTTTATTACGTATTCCAGCCTTAGGGGAAGGCCACATTTACTCATCACATACCATTGTAGCAATGTCCACCCAGTTCACTGTTCTTCTGACATGTGCATGCATAACCAGCAATTGTGGCATGTTTCAAGGAATGTGAGACTTACTGAATTCTTTTTGAACACACCTGACCATCCCACAGTCTGCTCAATCACCCCGCAGGTTCCAACATATTGTGAAATCTTCTTTGAATGTATTAATGTAAATAGTTGCAACAAATAATCCTCTCAAGATATAGGCCGACATCTCATGGTGGTTTTGCTGGCTAATTTTCTTCAAGGTTATTTTAGGCAGCTGACGCGTCCACATGGGATTGCCTTCCACAGGTTTCTCAGGTTCTGGTACTTTCTTGACTCTGCACAGCCTCCTTTCGAGTAAGAGCGGACTAATAAATCATCAGTAAGCACCTGGAACGGAAACTGCAGTTTTTCACTTCTCCGCAAGTTTTTATCAGGACCGAGTCTCCAGCCTCATGGTGGGTGTTGGCTACCAAGTGGTCATTGGCACCAACAGTCCCTGTTTTGTGAAAAGAGAAAGCTAAAGACCGAGACAGGTGCCAGCAAATAATTTCCGAGAGGACAAGTCCCTGAACTCTGGATGGGATTGCTAGTTGGCCAAATAGGGTCTCCCCATCAGCATTTAAAGGGAGAAACCATGTTCTCCTGGACAAGTTCTGATCCTGAGCAGAGCAAGGGAAATTCTTTCAACCCCCCTTTTCTGGCAACTCAGTGAAATCAATTTGTGCTCTCTGAAAAGGCCAACCCACTAGGGGTCACCCTCACCATCTCTTTCTTGCCGTGCCACTTTCTTATTTACTTCAAACAAATCAAACATTTCTAGCAGATGCTCTGAGTACCGTCCACAAATCTTCAGACTCCAATAGTGAGGTTTAACGGACATGACCAAGCCTCTGTTCCCAATGTCCTCCTCATGAACTTTTCTCCAATATCCCCTCCATGACAATGGGCTGACACACCTTGACTCCCTCTGACGTCTTACCATCCTTCTGGGGTTTGACTACATCCCATCTTTCTCCAACCCAACTTTTCCTTTTTTCTCTGGCTCCCATTCCTCCCTCTCGTCCTCCTTTTCCAGTATTGGGTATAATTGATACATTACCAAACTCTATCTCCCTGCAGCTTCCTTCGCCCATTGTCCGCCCATCGGTTTCCCACAACCTCCGTGTGTTCCCCTTCTGATTGCGCTCACATGGACAATTGAACTGCTGGGAAGTTGCAATGCTCTAAGGCTTAGCTCTACTAACTGGCACTTGCTCTATTTGCTTCCCATCCGCTTCCTTGATATACTCTTGTCTCTCCAGATTTTTCCCAACAGTCACCCCCCCCATGCATACTGGAAATCAGTTCCAAATCGTTACTTCCATCCCTCAGCCCAATTCCAAGGCTCTTGGTCAGGGGGCAAGAACTTCACATTTTCTGGGCTGACAAGCAGCTGGGAGTGACCCTTCTCTATTACCTCACCTTTCCTGGTCTATTGCAAAACCATGATTTTCGCTTTCCATTTTCACCCTGGCTAGAATCATCTCTAAACCACTGCCTCTCCCTTCTCCAATGGAGTCTCTTCCAAGTCCTCTCTAACCTTCGTGCATGAGATCACACTCTGCAATAGACAATCATCGGTCTTCCAGTATCCCACGCCTGCCTTCTCCCCTCCCAAGAATTCTGCTGGAATTTAGATTCTTGTCCTGTTTCCTATTACCGACATCAGGACGGTTCTCAAATGGTTTCATACTTGCATACCCTCCTTTGGTCATCAGTGGTAGCCAGCTGGCTCAACATTGAGTTACTGATGAGGCGAATGCACCACCAATAGCTCCCCAAAGGTTGAACTTTTTGCTCTCCACCAACCAACATCGCTGGTGCTGCGCGACCGATAGCCTGAACACAAAACTGGCCATCCTTTTCAAAACCGCCTCCAAACACTTGCTTAGGAAGACTAACTCGGGCTGGTACTGCCCCCCCAATCTTTTGGGCAAGGACTCCAACTGGCTGTTTCCCTGAGCCACCACCACATACAATTGAAACGGTAGTTTCAGGTTTGCAAGGCTAAAACCGGAGGGTTAACAAAGCCTTCTTCAGGCTCTTCCCACTTCACTATCCTCCCTCCTCGCCATTCTATGCGCTCTCATCGCCTTTCTAGGCAACTTTCTATGCAAAAACTGTGGGCCACACTGTGAATTGGTGTACTCAGATTCTACAATACCCCCAATAATCCCACGCTTTCCGCACCTCTGTCTTGTTCCTGGGGAGGAGCCAAGCTCATGATCCCCTTCACCTTTCAGGTCCAAGGACCTAACCCCTCACCAATCCCAAATATTTCACCTTTTTTTTTCGCTACTAACCCCTTCACCTCCTGCCACCATCCTGATGATATCTTCTCCTCATACTTCCATTGTTAACATACACATGGCGCACTTCTTCCTTCTATCCACAATTCTATTCCAAAAACATCCAACAAGTCTCTTCCTAGCCAATTCACCCCTGAAATCCGGAATATACAATATTTCAGTTCAGTACCACATCATGTTCAATTTCCAATACCGTCTTCTAAAATCTTGAACCTCTTGGGAATTTCCCACTCACCCCAACCACCTTTAAAGATCTGCTTTGACCTGCATGCTCCCTCTACTGGATTCGCACACAGATGTCCGGCTTGGCGCTGGTGTCGATCAGGAACAGCCATTCCTGATGGTCGACCCATCTAACAACATTTAGCCAATGGCTCCACCGTGGGTCGCTCTTCGGGAGCCGGACCTTCCCTAATGCGTATTAGGACATAGCTTCGTTCCTCTGGTTTGGGGTTTGGGACATTCGCGCGCAAAATTTACCTCTTTCCCCATCTGAGCAGTTCTACTCTGGGAATGGCATTGAAATCGGACCACCCTCGATTGCCCCCTGGACCTCCTCGCCTAACCGGGGTCTCCATCCGCTGCTGGAAGATCTTTCATCTCTCCACCCTTGGCTCGGATCTGACATCATGCGGTACTTTCCCTGTTTTGTCCTCAACTTCATTCTTGGCTGCCGTTTGGCATGGCAGCTACCATCATCTCAGACTTCTGTTTTGGTTTTAAACTGAGTCAGTTCACAAAACTTGTTGGGCTGCTCTCCATCAAATCTGTAAGACGCGCAAATCAAAAGTCCATTCCTCTGTCTTCTTGGATCTTTTCTGGATAGTCTGGCGCATGCTTTGGTGATGAATTGCATCTTCAGGAGTCTTTTTAAAGGGCAGGGGTTTCTGGCTCACTCCGAGTACTTGGTTACCCTTCACGGAGCCGAACAAGACAGAAATCCCCCGGGACCTCATCTTTCCTTGTGTTATTTCAAATGCTTTGGTCATAGTTTTTTTCCCTTGAAGGATGGCATTTAGATTCTTCAATGATCAATGTGTTTCATATCTCTCATGTTGCTCCCTACTGAGCGTTATTATTGATGTTCCAATTTGGAATCCAGCTATGGGGAACTTTTTGTCTGCAGCCAACTGCTCCTGTTGCCCTGCATGTCTCCTATCCGCATGGGCCGAGGCAGCCATATGCTGCCTCCTAATGAGGTCCTCTCTTCGGGGTGAAAAAGGTGTCCAAGAATATACATCAGTCTCTTGGTATGTGTATTCATTGGGCCCCCAGAAACAATTCCAACTCTTTTGCCACTTTATGAGGGATTCTCTTGGCGTTCGGAAGGGTCTTTTTCAGATCCTGTAACCAGCAAGAATTTTTATGGGGACAGCCACAAAAACGGTGGACTTGGATTCCCTGTGCATTCATGCCATTGTGGCTTTCTCCTGACTGGAGGCTGACACGGGATGGCCGACCTTCCTCCTAGAGGCAAATTCTGCTAGGTCTGTGTTTATATTGAGCAGTTCCCTTCTGAGGGTCCTGGATATGCCGTGGAGGTGAGCCTGGGCAACGGGAGCCGGCAGTGGCGGTGGTGGCCAGGACTACCAGAGCTCGATGCCGGTGGACTCCCCACCAGTCTCAGTTTCGTTTCCTCCACCTTGGCCGACAAACTGTCCTGACTGTCTGTCTTTCCCCTGGTGGAACTTGGACCTTCAAAATGAGCATGATACCATACCTCAAGCATAGGGTATTTGCTCCTATCATCCGGTGTTTCTATCTTCAATACCGCGTTTCCCTCTTGGAACGTCTCACACTTGCTTTGTCCCTTTTCCCATTCTCCACGCTACCTCTGCCAACAATCTCCGCAGAGATTCCCACTCGGGATTACACTGTCCACAGCAGTCGCTGGATTCCAGAGTTTAAGGACAGTATTCTTCTTCTACACCGAAAGGCAACAAACTCTCCTGATACACCGCTGGTCTCCGGAGAACAGAAAGGAGTGTGGGCGCCCCACTTCAGTGATCAACGACACTCCCAGAGCAATCAGGCCGCTTCTCTCTCTTTGTTTCCAAGGAATCGTCTGCTAAGTGCAGTTAATTCGGGAATCCAACTGAGAACAAGGGAGGGGCCCTCTACAAATGAGAGGCGGTGGTGCCACACTTACCCAGTCCCTTTCTCCAGTCGAAATTCCATCGGGGGCCCAAACCACGTTGGGCGCCATAAATTGTGAGGTGGAAGACAGAATAAAAAACCAACAAAATATTCATTGATCCAAGGAAAAAACAAGGTTTTAATTCAGCGTTTTGGCAGAGATGGGTTCCCTCAGCATTGAAGGAACCCAGAGGCAAAATTCAGGCAGCATTTTTATACCGCTAGACTGCCACACCCCTCGTACGAGGGCTTGGCTCACAATTTTTCTGTTTTCAAATGACACATATATTCGATAGGTTCATACTAGCTCACTTAAAATCTAGCAAAAGCAGTTACAACGGTTCTGACATCGCAGGCACTTTATTAGCAATTCCCCATAGTTCTAGCCTTATCTTGTTTTTTTCTTTGCGGCACAAAGTGGAACACTTCTTAATTTAGAGAGGGCTACTGAGTTTGAGACACACTTCCTTATTTAATTCAATGGGTCATCCAACATGACTTCGGTTCTGCTCACACATTGGACTTGGTTAATACTGAATGAAATTATATAGTTTCTGTAATGTATGTAATTCTACAGAAATGGTATGAATGCTGACGAGATCAGATTCTTTGATGGTTCCTGCCTATACTGCCAACACTGACCAATAGAGGCTGTCCAAGGTTACAAATCACCTTTTTCCAATTCGCAGAAGAGAAACCATGCCCACTGTATTATTGTGTAATATTAAAATATACCAATTTGAACCCAAAGCAGTATTTAAAATTCTTCAACCCACTTTCAGGCTGTGAATGTCTCATCTGGGAGCTGAACATTTTATTTTGCTTATTTTTTAAAAAATTATTCCAAAGATTTATAAAGCCACACATCTTATAACTAACTATGGACAATTAAAAAAAAATCTAAAAGTTTGAAAATCAGCTGAGTAATTTTAATCCAGTTAAATTTTGGTCCACTGATGAAAGTTCTGGCTAGCCACAAATCTTTACCTTCAAGTGGAGGAAAGTCGTAAGAAACCTGTGGAGACTTAAAGCTTTGAAGTTCATTCACAGTTATTGTCCCTGTCTATTTAACTATAAGGACAATCTTGATGGTAATGGAGATTAGGCTTATGAGGAAAAAATATTTCCAAATAATATTAGTAGTATCAATAAAATTGATTATTCAAGTAATACTTATTCTAAAAATATTAAAATAATAGCAGAATTAAAAGGATCAACTCAAAACACCAGCTGCATATAAAACGAGTTCCATCACAAAGCAGATAAAAGCAATTACTGCCTTTTATCTTAATACTGCCTGGGCTGTTATTTAGAACTGCAGAATGATAGAGTTGAAAGGAGACATTTAGGCCAAAGTGCTCAATGTATTAAAATAAAATTAAAATATGTTAATTTGCTTTAAAGAGCCTTCCTGGCATGGAACCATGTCATCACCACCTCACTCTGATTTCATTGGCCTATTTTGCCAGATCCAGCAGAGAAGGCATGTTATGAGTTCTGTGGCTTGGAACTAACCAAGTCTAGATTAGGCAGGCCCTAGGTAGTTGGGCGGGGGGGGGGGGGNGGGGGGGGCGCTTTCTGCTGTCGAAAGGTGTCAAAATGCCTTTCCTTCAAGGATTTGATTTTCCCGCTGGGAGAGCTCTGGCGCAAGGATACGGACAACTGCTTGAAAGCTGAATCTTTTTATTTTTCAGGAAGGCGGGGGACAGCAAGAATTCTGCATTCCTGGTCTAGCTGGCTTCTTATGGTAAGTCCCTGGTTTTTATACCTTTTTCTCCCTTTGTGAGCTGATTTCATGTAAATGTATTTGTGCTTAATGTTTCAAATTCTGTTTGAGTTTGTCTTTATTCTCGCCGGAGGGCAAACTCCATGGGGTGTGGAAGGCAAACTCTGCGGGGTGGTTAGATTGTATTATCAGTTCTCTTTTACCTTTATAATGGTTTTTTTTTCATATTTGTTTTGTGGCAATCTTCTGTCTGTTTTTTTTGTAATTTATATTTTTCGTGTCTTTTGTCTGTTTGTTTTGCTTATTTAGTATGTCCTGTGTTTGTAAGGGTTTCCTTTTCTTATTTGTGTAGTTTTCTTAATTACTTAGGCTTTTGTCTATAGGGATTCTTTGATACTTTTTATTTGATTCCTTTTCCTAAGTAAGTTTGTTTTATGGCTGGCCTGATGTTCCCCTTGGGCTTTTCCTGTTTTCCTGTTTGAGTGAAGTTCCCTTTCCACACTGCAATGGTGCTCATGCTGTGGAATCTCCCCCCCCCCAAAGGGAGGTTGGCCTTGTCACTATTGAACTTCTGAAGATTCATCAAGACCTGGTTATGCCACAGGTTTGGAGACCCCAGTATGCGGGTGAATTAGTGCAGTTTTTAACACAGTTTTTAAATTATTCTTTGTTTTAGTTCAGATTTTATACTTTTTAATATATTTTTTAGTTATTTTTATATATTTGTATCCTGCCTTTATTCTGTTTTTAGCTCTTTTGTATGCTGCCTTGAATTGCTTGTTTGTGAGATAGGAAGTTATATAAATTGGCTTACTAAATATAATTGATGTCCCAGAAAGTGAATAATTAACTGCCATTTGACCATACTCATGAAAGAGGAAATCTAACACTTGTCTGGGAAGTTGACTTCACTAGCAAATTATTTTTACTAATAGGAAGCTTTTAAACTTTGAATCAGAATTTGTCTCCCTGTAATATAAATCTAATATTTTATGTCCTATACTCTGTAGTGATGGAAAATGGACCTTGATTTTTTTCTCTATAATATTTTTAAGATATTAGAAGAATATTTTCATATCCCACTTCTGCCTTTAATTTTCAGGATTAAAGATTCTCAGTTCCTTCTTCATGTGATTTTGGACTGTTTTAGGTTCTCTGAATCTTTCTTAAAGTATGGTGCTCAGAACAGGACATGGTAGTGTCTCCGAGTGTGTTTGAGTGTGTGTGCATGTGCATAGGTGTGCAGGTGTTGGGGAAGGTCTGACTTATGCAAGAAAAAAGTATTTAGCTAGGTTTTGTAATGGTGCTCCTATGCTCCTACTTAGCAAAACAACTACAGCCCCATGCTGAAACCGCAGCTTCATGTGTACAAAACTCATACCACTTCTTAGAAA
>BHFT01024297.1:0-19160 GCA_004320025.1 Laticauda laticaudata | reverse complement strand
CTATTCTATTCTATTCTATTGGACAACACCACTTTTTCGTGTGGCTGTTGATCAAAATAGGATCAAATTTGTTCCTACAGAATCCTCAATAGGTGGACATCCACCCTTTATTTGGATACCACCAATGGAAGGAAAATTACCACCTGGGAAGGCAATCAATTCCATTGATGAACCACTAGGAAATTCTTTCTGATGTCCGATCAAAAATTTGTTTTCTTTTAATGTAAACCTATAGTTTCTGGTTCTACCTTCTAGAACAGCTCTGAACAATTCTGCCCCATGACAAGTCTTCAAATACTTGAAGACAGCCATCATGATTCCTTGCATTTTTTTTTCTTCTCCAGACTAAACATAGCCAAATATTTTCTCTTAAACTCTTCATTATCAAGTTCCTTATCCTTGGGGTTGTTCTCCTCTGGACATACTCTCTGTTATCAATATCCTTCCTCCAATGTTGCATCCAGAACTGGATGCAATACTTCTAATCTGATCTATCCAGTGTACAACAAAGAGTCTGATTAGCTTTACAGAAGCACTTGGCCTGTTCCAGAAGCATGACCACCCCGCAATGACGCAAAGCAAATCATAGGCAAGGGGGGGAGGAAGTGATGCTATTGGTTACACAACCCCACTGAACCTATTTAAGGGATCAACTCATTTATATCTTTACTCAATAGAATCACACAACTGTCAGATCACCCAAAAAGATCCGGAAAGCCCAGCCAGCAAAACCCAAGATTAACAGTAATCACGTTTGACATATTGTGAAGCTGCCAGGTTTCAGCTGATCTGCTCAAGAGTTCTGTGTAAATATGCTCAAAAGGTTTTGTGTCCTTCTCATGTCCATGGCCTTTTGTAAAGGTAGCCCAAACTCTCTGTTCACGAGCACCATTTTTAATATTCTTAATGGGCAAACCTTACTTTCAAAACTGACCTCTTGCTTTTGCAGATACTTTCAATTTCCTTGTAGGATTTCAGTCAAGACCTTCTTTTGTTATTCAGACCTTCTCACAGAATTATTTCATGCCTTTGAGTTGATCTATACTTTTAACAGAGTGACATTTGGTTAATTTTTATCTGCCATCTGCTGTTTCAGTGCTGCAGAAACAACCAAGATAACTGCGGCACTAAAAAGAAATTTATTCTAGCAGAAGATTATGTGTCTCCTCCATCCCATGCAGGAAATCTCATCCTGCATTGACATGGAAGTGCGGATGAAATCCCTTCTGAAATCCCTTCTCTGGTTGTTTGCATCCTGGCTTACGTAGAGGTTCCTTCTAACTTGGGTTTTATGGTCATAGGTTTTGTGGAATGAATTCTCCGTGTGATTGTTTTTAAGATTCATTAAAATAATCTGTCATTTCTGACCTTCTTTAAAAGGCAGAGTGGCATATTTGTGTGTATCTATTGGTAAGTAACCTGCATTCCTGTGAGAACTGTTTTTAAACAACCTTTTCAATAGGTACTTCTTGGTTTAAATAAATTCCTCCAATATATGCATATTAAAATGCAAGGCCCTCCAGAGATACCTATTTTTGAATGCCACGTTTGAAAATATGGCTCTTTTTATGGACATCTTCACTTATTTTGGGGTAGTTTTTTCTATATAGATGAACACCAGAGGAGTCTGTTCAGCCCATAGTTAGGTTTTGACAAACCTCACAGATCTAGCCACAAATTATATTTTTTTTCTTTTTCTTTTTCCTTCCTATTTTCTGGGTGTTGGGTAGGGGGACATTTGACTTGGTGTTCTGATCCATAAGAATTTCCAGGGGTCTTCAAACTTAACATCTTTTAAGACTTGTGGACTTCAACTCCCAGAATTCCTCCTCCAGTCATGTTAGCTCAGAATTCTGGGAGTTGAACTTGCCAAGTTTGAAGGTCCTAGATTTAATCTGCTGAGACATACTATGTTTCAGTACCACAGATAGCTCAACTTGGGAAAAATAGAGAATGCCCGTGGGACAGCTTGAACAGAATAACAGAGTTGGAAGGGACCTTGGAGGTCTTCTAGTCCAACCCCCTGGCCAAGCTGGAAACTCTATACCATTTCAGACAAATGGCTGTCCAATCTCTTCTTAAAAACCTCCTGTGTTGGAGCATTTACAACTTCTGAAGGCAAGTTGTTCCACTGATTAACTGTCCTCACTGTCAGGAAATTCCTCCATAATTCCAGGTTGCTTCTCTCCTTGGTTGGTTTCCATCCATCGTTTCTTATCCTGCCTTCAGTTGCTTTGGAGAATAGGCAGTGGTGGGATGCTACCAGTTCTGCCCAGTTCTATAGAGCCGGTAGCTCTGAAGAGCAGCAGACACCAAACCAGTTCTGTGTCCACTGCTGTTTGGCCCACCCACCTGCCCAGGCTCTTACCTGTCTTTTATTTCCTGTTTTTCAACTTCAGCTGCTTTGCACGGTACAACTGAGGTTGAAAAAGCAGTAAAAAAGTGGCTTTTCAAATGCTGCACACTCACACACAGCGCTTATCAGCTGTCCGGGTGACACAGCTTTGGGTGTATTACATGTGCACGCAGCAAAACATAATCACCAAACCGGTAGTAACACTGGTTGAATCCCACCCCTGAGAATAGGTTGACCCTCTTCTGTGTAGCAGTCCTTCAAATATTATCATGCCACCCCAGTGCTTCTTTTCACTAGATGTGACATACCCAGTTCCTGCTACCGTTCTTCCTGTTTTAGCATTCGGTCCCCCAATCATCTTTGTTACTCTTCTCTGCACTTTTTCCGGAATCTCAACATTTTTACTGTAATATTTGAACCTGAAGATACTGTAGTAGCAATAGAGATCCTGTAGAGGGCGCATGCAGCATACTGCTGTGCCTAATATACATGGGCCTCTTTGCATGATCTCACTCCCTGTCCCAGGCTGGTAAGTCCTGGACTGGTGTAATGATCTCACCTGTTAAGAACATCACTATTCTTAAGGTTTGGTGAAAGGATTCACCAGTGTTAATGCTGTGTCTATGTTGCCTTTTGCTACTTGTGGAAAACCATATAAAAGGAATAAACACTACGTGAGTAGTCAGACATTTTGGCACCCTGCACAATGACTGGTCTTTGAAATCCATCAAGATATGACAGAGATTTACCTTGACATACGAACATAAATATATATGAAGAGAATTCACTTCTGTTGGTATTATATGAAGCTTTCCTTGCCAATAACAATGATGGTTAGGTCACCCCTTCCTTCCAAAACCTTTCAGCTCCATCTTGGAGAAGAGCTGCATTCTGTCTCTTCATAGGAAGTGCGTAGCTTGTCTTGACTTGTGTAGCTATCATTTAAATTCTCTCTGATGATTCAGTTAATTGCATAACTCTATTCTCCATGGTGGAGCAGAAAGTGATAAGCTGTGACTTTTCTTTTCATCTCTTTTTTTTCTTCTCCATTTTGTAGCAACCCAAAGTACCTTTAAAAAAAAATAAACAAATAGAAAGAAGAAAAGGCATCCGTTATTGGAAGCTTGGCATTCTGTGTTGACAAGTATTAAAGTCAAAATTGGTTCTCTCCACCCCCCTTCATTTAAAAAAAAAAAAGATTCTCTTGAAGAAGAGACATTGCTTCTTAAAGCGTCACATCCAGTGGTGGGATTCAAAAAATTTAACCACCAGTTCTGTGGACGTGGCTTGGTGGGCATGGCAGGAGAAGGAAACTGCAAAATCCCATTCCCTCACCATCCCACTAACCTGCTTTCCAGCTAGGTTCTTCTGTGCAGGGCAACCAAAGGTGATCCAGCCAATCAGCTGGGACTCAATGGGAGGCAGAGAATAGATGGGGGCGGGGCCACTCAGGAGGTGGTATTTGCTGGTTCTCTGAACTACTCCAAATTTCTGCTCCTGGTTCTCCAGAACTGGCCAGAACAGGCTGAAAACCACCTCTGAACATGTCCTAATATGAAACTGGCACCTCAAATATATTGCTTTTATTCCCTTCCTTTCACTGAAAACATTTGCCATGTCCATTCCTTCGTGTCAGCATGGTGCCACCCTTCCCCTTTCATTTTGTTAAGAAGAGGGCAAAGCCCTGATGTTGAGGTTGGAGGCATATTTTCTGCTCTCTTCTTGAAAGCGTACAAGATTTTTTTCCCCAAAAAGAGATTCTTCACGGCCAAAATGAATTTGGTCTGGGTAGGCTCAAAGCGATTGTCGAAAGCTTAAGTCCTGCTTTAAAAAGCAATCAGCTCTGCATGACTTCGCATCTCCTGCAGTCGCCAAATGCTGGAGAGCAGAAGAAGGGTGGTGAGAAAGCTGCACGGTTGGTGTGTCTTTAAGTTATCCCTCATAAGGGGGATTCTTGCCCTGTCCCAGGAGTGGAAGGGGATAGGGGAAAGCAACGGAATAGCAACCGTGGATCAAGGCTGGGGCAGTATGTGGCGCAGTGGCCTAGAGGTAGAACTCTCACCTCACAATCAGGAGGCTGTGAGTTTAATCCTAGGCAGAGGCAGATATTTTTTTTCTCTCTTTCTGGACACACTGAGAATTTATCTGTTGAACAAAACTCTGCATTGGTGACAGGAAGGGCATCCGGTCAATAATTGCTCTGCTCCATTCAGTTGTCTGGACTCCATCCTGCAAGGGATTTCAAGGTCATAAAAATGCAATGATAATCAAGGCTGGGAAGGCCATGCTTTTTGGAGTGCGCTCTTGATGTCCTCAGAAGTGATTGGACTTCAGTGCCATGCTGTCTGGTAAAACTGACAGGGCAGGCATTGTGATCCCAATATATTTAAAGGAATTTTGTTCTTTTTATTTAATTTTTATCTGGACTTTATTACTATAAAAGGAACTCAAGGCAGTGAACATATTCCTTCCACCTCTCTATTTTTCCTGCATGATTGGTCAGGCAAAGAGAAAGGGACTGTTCCTAAGGTCACCCAACTGGCTTTCATGCCTAAGGTGAAACCAGAACTCTCCATCTCCTGGTGATTGGCCCAAAGTCACTCAGTCAGCATTTATGCCTAAGGTGAGACCAGAACTTCCATCTCCTGGTTTCTGGCAGCACCTTAACTCTACACCAAACTAAATAGTTTAAATGGAAAAAATAGAGAAAGAGCAGGATGCTTTTTCTTGACGCCTTCTTTGTGCGTATGTTGCAGACATCATTTGACTTTTAAGCTTGAAGGTGGGTCTTCTTTCATTAAATGAGTTTTCTCCAACCTGATGCCCCTTCCCTTTGAACAAATTGAATTACAGGTCCTGTGACGCCTGGCCAAAACAACTATTAGCCTGTTGGCTGGCAACAAGAAGAAATTTGGTCCAAAGCTTCTGGCAGTTGTTTGGAATGACGTGGCACCTACATTGAATATATGACATTAAATTGATTTGAAGTACCAGCCTTGCAGAAGGTCATTTAGGAGCCTCTCCACTGAGTTGCCCTCTGTGCACTGTTGTTCTGTCCTAGGCCTCCCCAAAAAGCACTAAGTCAATTCTGAGTCCCGGCAAAAACCTCTTTTATTATATTAATGTGAATTTATTTCATTCACAGTCAGCCAATGGCTTGGCAAACAGTTTTGCAAAGGTAGACTAATCAGCCCAGACCTTTAACAATCCTGGAACGCTGCCCAGTAAATAGTTCCACACTCATTGTGGCAGGGAAGGGCTGGGTTATACATATAAATCCTCATGACTCTGGAACGAACAAACGAACGAACAAGTGAATTGTTTCCTGCAAAAGCCCCCTCCCCTTTTGCTCCTCTTTTAATCCTGATGAGAGGGGCCATTCATCATCCACCTGTGGCCCTACTCCCATGAGTTCTTAATTGTGCCTTCCTTTTGGCAGCTCTGCACATGCACAAGCTGGGAATCGCCCCTTGCTGTCTGAGCATGAAGGCAGCTGATGACTTCCAGCCTGCCCTGGCCCCATTTCTGCCTCCAATGCAGAGCCCTCATCCGAGCCTTCCTCAGCCTCCAGGAATGGCCTGGGTTCCTCCCCAACCTCCTCTGCTGCTGGCTCTGCCAACTGCTGGCGGGCGACAACAATTGAAATGGGCTTAGAGCAGGTGAAAACGTTGTTTATGGAGACAACCCGTGATTTTCTGTGGGTCTTTAACAACCTCCTCTTTCTCTCTGCCCACTAGGTGGTCAGCCAGATCGACAAGTTGACCTCAGACTTTGAGTTTGAGCTGGAGCCTGATGATTGGACGACCACCACGCTGAGCAGCACCTCCAGCAGCGAGAAAGGTGGAGGCCTGTTTGACCTTGGGCACCTGGATTTCATGACCTCAGACATCCTTTCTGACAGCTGGGAATTCTGCTCCTTCCTGGAGGCCTCCACCCCTTCTGATTCGGGCGACGGTTCAGAGCAGCAGCCGCCACCCCAACCCCAGCTGCCACTGGGTCACCAGCCCGATTATCAGCTGATGAATGGCGGGGTGTTGCTCTACAACGGGCCCCAGATTGAAACACCAGACTCTTCCAGTGAGGAGGCTTTCAGCTCCATACCAAGTCACAAACCTCCCCATCCGAGGACGCCGGGCACCAGGGAGCGGGTGCGTTTTAGCGACAAAGTCCTCTACCATGCTTTGTGCTGCGATGACGATGAGGAGGCGGACAGTGGGCCCCTTCCAGACGACCCTCCGGAAGAACCCAATGAGACAACTTCAAAGGGGGGCACGATAGTGGCCAAGACAGCAATGCGACGGTCCCCTCATCTTGGTAGTGGCCAGCTGCGTAAGGTGACCCGCAACAGCAGTACCCAGACAGTGTCGGACAAAAGTACTCAGACAATTCTCCCTTATATTTCGAACAAGCAGAAGAACTGAGGACCAGCAGGGCGAAGGGAGGGCTAGGCTGAAGAAGAAGAAGCTGCAGCAAGAGAGAGAGAGAGATCTATAAACAGATAGATAGATAAATTTCTCTCTATATTTAAGTCAATAAATAATCATGATATGATGAAAAAAAACCAGAAACAGGATATCATCTAACTACCTAACCATCATGTCAGGACTCAGGGAATTTAAACTGTTTTGTTTGTTGAATGTTGTTTCTCCCAGTTCAATCATTGCTTATTTCTACACAAAAGGAAACACACTTTACTCCATTTCATGTCACAAAGTGGGAGGGGGGGTTTCCTATTGAACATGAAGAAGAGTAAAATCCACAAAGTCCCCCAAATTTTTCAGACTAGCATGTTTTGACAAACTAGCTTATTCCCCCTTCCTGCTCCCCGGTTAATGATTGTGTGAACTTGACTAACATAGAGGAGTTGACTATTGGGGGAGAGAGAGAGAGACAAAGACAGATGGATAGAGGTAATTATGGATGGAGATGCATGGATGAAGATGGTTGGTGGGGATGGATGGATGGAGACAGAGAGAGAGAGAGAGAGGTATATTATGGATGGATATGCATGGGTGGAAATGGATGGGTGGAAATGGATGGATGGATGTGTTCTGACCAAGGCTTCCTGAGACAGTTAACAGGCACATGCTGTTCCCCAAAAAATTGTTTTTATTTCAACAGCTGTGAGTTATATGCATTCACAACCCGTAATGAGTCCCAGTTTGTGAATAGTCCAACAGAAATCTGCCACAATCCTTCCAGATAAGGCTGATAAGCAACCACCTTAATCTCCCTTGAAATACTGCCAATGACTAAATTGCCAATTAACACAAAGTCAACACGGAGCTTCAGAGTTTAAACCGACTAGCATGAAAAAAGTTGCTTCCTGCAAAGGCTCCTGTCCTTTTGTTCCTCCTTTATGTCTTATGGGAGGGGCCAATCACCTCCAACCCTTATCCCTGAGTTGCCCCTTTTATCTTAACTGTTCTTGCCTTCTGGCAGCTCTGCCCATACGCACATCGGTAACAGGCTTCCCTTGTTCCTCTTCCTCACTGCTGTCAGATTCTGGAGCCTCTGGAGTCAGCACATAACTCCCAGATGTCCCTGGCCCCATCTCTATATCAGACACAGGACTATCGTCCAAGTCCTCACCAGACTCCAAGACTGGTCCATGTTCCTCCCCACTGTCCAACTCTGCTGCCAGCTCCGCAGGCCTCCAGCGGACCACAACAGGATGGGTGGAGACTAACAGATAGATGGAGAGAGTGAGTGAGTGTGTGTGTGCGCGCGTGAGAGAGAGAGAGAGAGACTGTTTCTAAGTCAGCTTCCATCTTTGCGGTTGGACCAGAACCTGTATGTCCTCAGCTGTACCCCAACACGTTCACATCATTCCATCACACTGACTCACTAGTAATTCATTAGTCATATATTTAATCCTATCTCCCTTCTGTTACACTAAAAATTATATTTTTGGTACAATCTGTGAAGATTGTTGGGAGGGGGGAATGTGTCTGGTCCCATCTAGGACTCCCCCAATTATCTGTTTATTCTGGAAGAGACATAGACTCATCTTCTCCATTAATAGACTACTATGGTTGGTTATTAGGAGGGGGCAGAGGAGAGAGAGATGGGGGGAAAGAGAGAGAGAGCAGGGGGAGTATGTGAGAAAGAGAGAGAAAGAGAGGGGGGAGAAGGAAAGAGAGAAAGAGAAAAAGAGAGACAGAAAGAGAGGGGTGGAGTGAGAAAGCGAGAAAGAGAAAGAGAAAGAAAGAGAGAAGGGCAGAGGGAAAGAGAAAAAGAAAGAGAAAGAGAGAGGGAAAGAGAAGGAAAGAGAGAGAAAGAGAGAGAGAGGGAGTGAGTGAGAAAGAGAGAGGGGGAAGAAAGAGAGAGGGAAAGAAAGAGAAAGAGAGACAGAAAGAGACAGAGAGAGAGGGAGTGAGAAAGAGAGAGAGGAAGTGAGTGAGAAAGAGAGAGGGGGAGAAAGAGAGAGGGAAAGAAAGAGAAAGAAAGAAACAGAAAGAGAGAGAGAGAACGAGAACGAGAGAGACAGAGAGAGAGGGAGTGATTGAGAAAGAGAGAGAGCGAGAGAAAGAAACCTTGCTCACACCATTATACACTCCATTTTGATTTTTTGGACTTCCCAAGCCTTCCCACTCCTGTGCAGCCCCAGAATTCACAATCCCAAATCATCATCCCCCTAAATTCTTGTTAGGGAGTCCTTTATTTTTAGGATGGGGTGGGGGGAGGGGTGGGTAAGGAACGTTTTAAAATTCCTATTTTAAAAGTAAACGGAAATCTGAAAAAGCAGACTAGGTTCGTGTAGAAATAAAGTTCTCCATGCAGAAATAATTCTCCTTTTACAGTCCGCCGGGGCCAAAACGGTTTCCTCTTTCTGAATCCCTACCTCTCACAAAGTGGGGTGGGGGCGATTGGGTGGGGTGAGAGACTCAAAGGGAGGAGAATGAAAAGGGAAGTCACAAATTGGGTCTCAGTAAGCGACAACTTGTCCTCCTTTGAACTCTTTCACCCCAAAGAGAGAGAGAGAGACAGAGAGAGAGAAGAAAGAAAGACTTCCAGGATGATAAAACTGTCACCACCCAGACCTCCTGTGCTTATTTGATGCCTTCTGCACTTCAAAGAGCTTTTCTGAGACGGTGTTTATTGAAGGCTGGAACCTCAAAGTCAGAGCGATGCCTCCTGGCTTCTGTTTAGCATGACTTATTTCCCCGATGTCTGCTTTATTCTTGATTTCTTTTCGCTCCGATTCGTCTGCAGCAGCCTCAAAACTCTCCTTCTTTTATTTCTTCACCCCTTTCAAAGCATTGTTGACTGGCCAACAACGGCATCCTTTTGCTGCCATTTTGACCAATATCACACACACACACACACACACCAATAATGCTGGCAGTCCTCATCACGTGACTGTGAGGACTGCCTCGACAGTCAAGAGTGTGAAAAATGGTCATAAGCCCTTTTCTCAGTGCCCTAGCAACTTTGAATGGTCACTAAATGAACTGTCATAACTCAAGAGCTACCTGTAGTCTTAGTAGACAATAAGAGAACATTATTTTTTTAAAAAAATCTATAATTAATATCTTGGAAGCTTTTAAAGAAGAGATTGGACAATCCTTTGTCTGAAATGGGAGAGGGCTTCCTGCCAAGCAGGGAATTGGACTAGAAGACCTCCAAGGTCCCTTCCAACTATTCTATTCTATTCTATTCTATTCTATTCTGTTCTGTTCTGTTCTATTCTATTCTATTCTATTCTATTCTAAATTCTCTATTCTGTTCTATTCTAAATTCTCTCTTCTGTTTTATTCTATTCTTCCAATAACTTTGGTAATTGGTCTTTTTTATTTTTCCCAAAGTTCCTAACATCAAGGGTTGATTACTTCAGTGGCTATCAAGTTGACAGCTTTACAAGGATAATATTGTAGAATTTGGTAAGTTAGGCGTGGTTCTGGTTACCGATTGTCTCTTGGTTATTATCTCAACCCTGAATCTTGCCTTTCACTTTGATGTCTAAAGCCAAACTCTACCAAATTTTCCCTGGTCCTGGCTGTAATCCATATTTAGGATGAAATCCATGTCAATCATGCTCGTTCATGGATTTTTAAAGATTTACATTTAATAAGAACCTAACTTCCTGCTGTGCCTATTTTTAAGTTCTTAGCATTGTTAACCAAGTAGCCATGTTGTGTTTTAAGGTAGAAAAATGGCACTCAGGCCTTTTATCACTTACATTTTATACTTTTTATTGACCGGCAAGTGATTTCTTGCAAAGCCTTATTTCTTTTTCTTATCCAGCTTATCTAAATGGTCAGAAATCACTTATTTACTGACAACAAAGCAATATCTCATCTTCAAGCAGTCACCAGACCCAGTGAAAGAAACACAGAAGAACTGGATCCTTCTTTGCCTGCAGGTTGAAGAAATTTGAAAAGAATCTAATATATAAAAGCCATGTTGACAAGGAGAGGCTGATGGAGAAAAAATGGAGCTGCAGCTTTTTAAGAACAAACAAACAACATGTCAAACCACAATCTCTAGCAGGCTAGAATGTCAAAAAAACCCAAAAATAAACTGGCAGAATTTTCTTTTCCTGGCAAATAAGGCAAATAAGGTTTGGGAACAGTGTTTGTCTGCTTCGGAAAACAAATTAACTAGGACATCCTGCTTTAAAGAATATTTGTAGCTCAGGGTTGAAATGAGTCCTTGCTGCTCTCTGGGCTTGGTTATTTATTTTTTTATTTTTGCAGCCATTTCATTATCCAAACTAAGTAACATCAACAGTGCTAGAAGCGAATGGGGCAAACCATCTGTATTTAAACAGAGATCAAATCTCTTCCTTTCTAGCACTGATGATATTACCTAGTTGGGTGATGAAACATCTGCAAGAAAACAACCAAACTCTGAACTTGGTTGTTTTCTTGCAGGCGTCACCCAACTAGGCAATATCAGATAACATCAGAGCATCATGGACCCCACAGTCTTCCTCCTCCTCCATTCTGCAAGCACCACTCCCTTCTAAGCACTGATGATGCTACCTAGTTGGGTGATGAGACGTCTGCAAGAAAACAACCAAAATCAAAGAGCATCACATTCTTCTTTCTTGAATGGGCTAGTCTTGTTCAAATAATGTACTAAACCATCCAGCAAAGTCTAAATTAGGTTTGTGGTCAAAAGAGAGATGATATGACAGCCTATTCTGGTTTATCTGTCTGGCTATAGTTCTTAGGGTTATGTAGACCTGGACCAATGGCATGTTTATGACTAATCAGCCAGAGAACATAAAACCATGCTAGCAGTGGCATGCATGAGCTCCTCTTTGGAATTTTGGACCATTATCCCTATGGGAAGGTGTTCTCATTTTTTAGGAGAAAAAATGAGCTGTTATTTAATTATTTATCAGACAAATTTATATCACCATCCAGATCACAAATATGTGACTCCAGGCGGCTTACAAAATTTTAAAAATCCTCCCGATATAATAAAACCCATTTTAAAAAAAACTATTTTTCTATTAATGAGATCTTAATGAGTGGTTCAGATCCAGCTGGGTCTTTTTTTTCTTCCATTCACTGGATGTTTTTAAACAGAGAACTGCTTGCATTTCAAATCAGATTTCAAGAATCCTGGAATTGGTCATAAGGTCATAACATATCATAAGGTGATATATAGAACATAGAATAACAGAGTGGGAAGGGATCTTGGAGGTCATCTCCCTGCACAAGAAGGAAAGTCGGTATCATTTCAGACAAGTGGCTATCTAGTGTCTTCTTAAAAAACCTCCAGTGATGGAGCACCCACAACTTCTGGTGGCCAATTGTTCCACTGGTTAATTGTTCTCACCGTTAGGAAGTTTCTCCTTCGTCCCAGGTTGCTTCTCTCCTTGATTAATTTCCTGTATCAATAATTGTTCATATTGTTTTTTAATATGTACTTCTTGTAGGCAGATTATATCAAATTCTAATTTCTCTAATTTATAAAAAGTTTTCCTTCTTTTAATGGCTGAGTTAAGTCCGTTTATATGAATTGTAATCAATTTTTTCTCTTCCATGGTTACATTTTGTAGTTAGGTTTAACAGGTCTCGTGGATCTTGGTTCACGTTGTTCTTTAGCCTCCTCCTTTCTACCTACTGCACCTTCTTCTTTTTCAGTCGTCATTTGGGAGTCCTCTTGGAATTCAATTAGTGAAATTTCTTTCTCCTCGTTTGCCTCTTCCCTCTGAAAAATTCTGTGTAAAATGATTCAGCTTTCTCAACTGAGTCAATTCTATATGTCTGTTCTTGCCATGTGAACATTAAACCTTCTGGAATCAGCCATCTATAATTCACCTCTTTTTAAAGTAGCAATTTGGTCAAGAATCAGTGTATTTCTTTCTCATCTCTCTCACTCTTCTGGGTACTTGTCAAAACCACAACTCTCTTTTATCTTTGTATTTCATATGTTTTCTCCCTTGCCACTTGCAATATTTGTGATTTAATGGCTTTCTTTGTAAATCTGATATGAACTTCTCTTGGTAAGCTATTTCTCAACGCATATTTTGTGAAGACTCAATAAACCACATCTATTCCATCATCATCTTCCTTCAGTTATTTCCAAATCTTCAGCCAATATTTCTATCATTATCTCAGCTAGATTTTGTCCTTTTTCTTCCTCTGTTTGGAATCCAAGATAAAAATTTGATTGTCCACCTTCCCATCTCAGCGATTCCACTTTTATCTTTTGTTCAACCACAGTTAATCTGTTATCAAGTTCTTCCAATCTTCTTGTCTCTTTATTTATCTTCTTCAGTTTTTTTTGGAGTCTCTCATCATACTTCATCATCATTTGTTGGATGTTCTCCACTTTTTCATCAGTTTTCCCTGTTCATTTGTTCATGTTCTCTATTCTCTTTTCAATATTCTCTGATCTTTGTTTGAATATTTTGAATTCCTTGCATGATCATCTGCAGGGTCACTTTTTCTTGTTCTTTTTCTTGCCTGAACATTGTCTGTATTGAACGTTATCCTCCAGATGGTGGAGAGGAAGAAATAGAAGTTGAAGAACCAGGAGCTGTTAATTTCCTACTCATTTTGAGCAATTCAAAATCTTCAGGTTTTTCTAGACCTTAATCCAATTGTGAAATAATTGGTTAATTCCCATCCATTGTTCCTTGTCATGCCTCCTGGACACAATTTCTGGAGACCTTGCTCCTAAAAGCTCCCAAAACAAAAGCAATTTGCTATGAGGCAGGAAGGTAAACAGAATAACAACTGAATAATTAAACTCACTTTGGCACAGAAACATCTTTTCATTTATCAGTTGCTGTCAAAAGACACAAGAAAGGGTTGATCCATGATGCTAAGCTGTGGTTTTATTCAACCGTGCTTTGCTAAATATTGTAAGCTGCCATTTTTGAGGGGACCCGTCCTACATCTTCAGCTAGAAAACATGTTCACACGCTACAGTGGCTGCCTTTACCCATGATGTATGAATCCATCCATCTGTGACAAAGACATACTGCCATTTTTTTTATTATTATTATTTTGCTTATGGGGATGAATGAAACCATAATCTGGTCTTATAACTCCTGTTCTACCCGGCAATAAACATGATCTATAGGTCTGGCTTTGCAATTATTTGCATGGATTTTATCTTGAAAGAGCAAATAAAACATTTTTGCCGGCCAAAAGAACGAGTGTGAAAGGAATAATTGGAGAACATCATCTCCTGGTCCCAAATTTTACAATGAATTAAGCTGTTATGGGTGCTAGAAGGGGCCTTCTTTGCAGCCGATAGCAGCTTCACGAACGGAACAATGAATCTAAGTGACATTGTTCAGATCAATACTTTTATCAGCTCCTCCACTGCTTTTTCATCCGAACTAATGTACAATCCTAGATGGCTATCTCTATCTTTTTCTTTTGAAAAAAATCCCCATAAAATTGACTGCTATCCAGCCAAACCTTCCGTGTTTATTTCTTCTGAGTTCTGAAGGACTTTTTTCAAAACTATGTTTATTGAAAGCACAGCCTTGAAATCCAACAGATGTCTCCTAACATCTGGTTAGCTCTTATTTTCTCCTTTATAGCCTATCATCATTCATACATACACAGACATGCAGACCCGTATTTATTTTATTATTCATTTATTATTTATCCAATTTATGTAAGTCTGCTGGGTCCATAATGTATAACACTAAAAACAGCAAGGAACAATATAAAAATGAAAAGAACAATGAATATCTAGAGGAGAATAAAACATCTAGACCAGAACTGAAGAAGCTACTTGGATGAGAAGCAAAATATTTGCACAAAAACAACAACAACAACCACCTCCCAAGAAAGTCCAGCTGCCTTTTGGAAGAAAACCAGCCTGGATGATTGAGAGTCTCCATAGACATCTAGACAAGTGGGTTTTTTTAAAAGTTGGCCACTTTAAAATGTGTGGACTTCAACTCCCAGAATTCCCCAGCCAGCATGCTGTCTAGGGAATTCTGGAAGTTGAAATCCACACATCTTTAAGTGGCCAAATTTGAAAAACGCTATCTTGACCAAACATTCAAGATCCTGTAAGAGGTTCATCACCCAACCTAGCTCAAGGCAAGTGAGTTTTTGTGAGAACAAGGTTCATGCAGATCTCTAGAAGATGCTTTCCCAGATTCTACAACTGAGAAGATTCACCTCCTGGGCCCCATCAGGTGATACTTCAATTGATAGGACCTAGAGTATATCAATTCCATAAGATTGAAAAAGATGGCAGATGCCAAAGAAGACAAGATAGATACTCAGATACCCAGGCCACCCAAGACGGTGATGGAGATGGAGATAGAACACAATCATTTTGGGTAAGGATAGCAAGAACCTCCAATCTGAAGGTCTCACAGAATTACAGTTGGAAGGGACTTTCCAATTCTGGACAATTCTCTTCTTGAAAGCCTCCAGTGATAGAACACCCACAACTTCTAAAACAAGCTCTTCCACTGATTAATTCTCACTGTCAGGAAATTTCTCCTTATTTCTAGATTGGATCTCTCTTTGATAAACTTGAAGTATTACTTCCTATTAATTCTAGATAACAGTGGTCAGCAAACAATAATTTTTAAAAAGTTGTATTCCCCAAGATCTAGAGGTTAACTTTTTTCCAGTTGTCCAGCCTTGTTTTACAGAGAAAAAACATATCTGATATTATAACAGCACCTTACCAATCTTGACGGATTTCAAAATGTTGCGCAGAACCAGAACTGGTTAGTACTTGAATGGAAGATTAGTGAGAAATCCCAAGACTTGGAATTGGAATAGGAAAAAAAAAAGTCCCAGAAGAAGACAGTCCTAAGTATCTCTGCTTTGTTGGCCAGAAAATTCAAGACCAAATCCATAAAGTCACTCCAACTAAAAAGAGGCTTGATATTTTCCCTAAAAATAATGAAAGTAGAACATCGCTGAATGCACCACAAGGTTTGCCTAAAGGCATCTGGCAAGCAATCACCTTGGAGAGAAGTTATCTACGTAGCTGCCAAAAAAGAATTCAATGCTGATCTGATGGCAATTAATGATCATCAATTGATCGCTGGAGGTGGAACAGTTAGCTGCAAGAATTAACAAGTTCTTCTATATTTCTTTCTGGTATTGTTCTGACCCAGCCGTATCAGAACCAAGAAACAGACTCCTTGTCTCAAAAAAACCCTCTTTATTTAGTTGCTGTGAATTCATGGCATTCACACACAGAAAAGACCCAGCGATAATCCTTCCATGAGTTAATTGCAAGAACAGACCTTATCCGTTCTTGGATAATTGCCAGGCCAAGAGCTTCCAGTTGCAAAGCTGTAAATTAATTCCTGGCAAGGAGTCTCTGTGAGGCACGAACCACGATAAGCAAATCTTTCTTTCAAAAGAAATACAAACTATTGTCTCCTGCAACCACCATTCCCCTTTTGCTTCTATTTATTCCCCAGGGAAGGGCCATTCAGCATCCACATGTGCCTTTTTTCCTGAGTTGGCCCCTGTTCCTTAGTTGTTCTCCTCTTCTAACAGCTCTGCGCATACATGCATCTGGAACAGGCTTCAGCTGTTCTTCTTCCCCACTTATCTCCGACTCTGAAGGCAACTGGGAAATGTCAGACGGCCTTGGACCTATCTCTGCTTCCGACACAGAGCCTTCCCCAGACTCCAGGACTAGCCCAAGTTCCTCCCCAACCTCCTCATTGTCCGAGTCTGCCGCCAGCTCTGCTGGCAGCTGGCGGGCCACAACAGGTACGTGGTATTCAGCAAGCAACTGAGATGGTTTTGTTTGTCCTGGGCTAGAAATGTACAGGTAGCCCTCAACATACAACAGTTCATTTTAGTGACTTGATATAATGGCACTGAAAAAAAAAACTGACTTATGATCAATTTCCACACTTATAACTATTGCAGTATCTCCATGGTCATGTGATCACAATTCAGACTCTTGGCAATTAGTTCCTATGACTTTTTCAAGAGGCAACTGGACTTTCTTTGCTTTTCCTTGAAGATGTTTCACTTCTCATCCAAGAAGCTTCTTCAACTCTAACTGAAGACTGAGTCAGAACTGAAGAAGCTTCTTGGAGGAGAAGCGAAACATCTTCGAGGAGAAACAAAGAGAGTCCAGTTGCCTCATGAAAAAGCACCTTTGGGGCTCTGAAGTACCATTTTATCCACAAGATAAGGAACTGCCCTCCCAGCCCAAGGTTTATTTACGTCAACTTTATGGCAGTTTTCCTTGCTCTGTTCATAAAGGTTATATTGCTCTTTCCACATTGGTTGTTAGGATTTATGGGGAGCATGAAATAAAGTATAGAATGTATATCTCTATCTATAATAGAGATGTACCAAATAGAAACATGGAGGAAAAATGCCAGAACAGCCATTATCCTTGGACTTTTGTTTATCCCAGCTTGCTGGTGGGAGTCAGACATAAATCAAAACTTTTCTTCCCGATCTTTGCTCATTCTCTGTACCTTCTTCTGCCCAAAGTGAATCAGAGACAAGAGAAACCTTATTTATTCATTTGGCCAAACAACTTTTACCGGGCTATTCTACCATAACATTTCCTGATGCAGTTGATAGTTTGGTTCAGTCAAAACAAGAGAAAAACCTGTTTTATATCTGCTATCTATTGAAGAACCTGGTGGGGCAAACTTTTGAGTGGACATGGCCAGGCATTGCAGCCTAAGAAGCAACATCTAAAGAAGGAAAACTGGAGAACCAGTTGGAAGACCATTAGTATGTGTCGTTCTTCTCAGGAAAACCTCCCAGTTTACTCTCAAACAATTGTGGTTGATTGGGGGGAGTGATAACAAACTATCGAAAATGATGATTAGGAACACCATGACTTGCGTGGTTACGATGCTAGTTTGAAGATTAGCAAGACTGCATTGGAGATCCGAACGCTGCTGTGGGTCAGGGTGAGCTCCCATCCTTCACTCCAGCTCCTGCTGGGGACATGAAAGGAGCCCCCTCCTGGATGTCCCCCAGACAACAGTGATGTCAGCGGCGAATACTTTCAACCGGGAAGTGAGTTGGTGCTTCTGACATGAATGCGACGAGGTCGAAGATCACTCTACTAGTGTCATGTTTGAGATTTGAATTTGGTTTTTCTTGTCCTCTTGGGAACTTCTAATTATGTCTTCTGTTTCTCTTTGGCAGAAGAGCTACCAAGTACCAGCTGGGCAGAATAACCACAAAATGCAACCCTTACGACCCTAGGTGGTCTTCAGCAGGTTCTGACCAGTTTTGGAGAACCGGTAGTGGGAATTTTGAATAGTTCAGAGAACTTGGAAATACCGCCTCTGACTGGCCCCACCCCATCTATTCTCCGCCTCCCATTGAGTCCCAGCTGCTTGGGCTGGGTCTCCTTTTGTTGCCCTGCACAGGAGAACGGAGCTGGAAAGCAGGTGAGTGGGTTGGGGAAGGAATGGGGATTTTTGCAGTATCCTTCCCCTGCCACGCCCACCAAGCCATGCCCACAGAATATTTTTCATACCCATCAATCCATGCCCACAGCTGATCGGTTGCTCCTTTGGTTGTCCTGCACAGGAGAACAGAGCTGGAAAGCAGGTTAGTGAGGTGGGGAGGGAATGGGGATTTTACAATAACCTTCCCCCAGGAATGGGGAGGGAATGGAGATTTTGTAGTATCCTTGCTCTGCCACGCCCACCAAGCCACGCCCACAAAACTGTTAGTTAAAAAAAAATGAATCCCACAGTGCTTACTATGTCTACGTAGTTCAAATGTCCCCAATTTAGTTATAATAGCAGCCACAGGCTGACCTTTTCTTTTGGAAAAAAAAACCATTAAACAGAGCTTCAGGAAGAATCATAAAGTACATCTTTATTAGCTCACAGTCTTGATAAAAATCATTCATACACGGAAGGGCTAACATCCATAAGAGATCTCCAGGAGCTACCGAGTGAGTCCCAATTTAGAGCAGAATTTTCCTCTTTTCCCAGCAGGGGACAAATTAAAATCTCTTTGTTGCGTTTTTTTTTTTCTGAGTTCATCATGGCTTGTTTAGTGGTGCAGCCACTGTAGCATACTCCTAGCATGGCAATGATCACCAAGGGAAACAAAACAGGGCATCTCAAAAAAATGGCAACCTCCTTTCCCCCCCATGCGCAAAAAAAAACCAACAAAGGTGAAAAATAACTCTCACTCATTGTGAAAAATGGATTGTTTGGCATTGTGATTAAACATGAAATCTCTCGTCAACAGTGTTTTAATTTCTCAATAATTATCTTCAAGCAAGCATATGTATAAAAATATGCGTGTGAGTTTGTGTTTGTGCGTGTGTGTGTGTGCTGTTTAGCTTCCTTCGGGTATTATCCCACGTCATTGTAGTTCTGTTAAAGTTGTAGCAACGT
>BHFT01024295.1:0-35913 GCA_004320025.1 Laticauda laticaudata | reverse complement strand
TGAACCAATCCACTTCTTACTTTACTGGGCCAATCAGAAGTGTAGTCTAGGAGTCAACCATTTACATATAGAACATATAGGCTTGCTGGTACAGTAGCTGTTTAGTGGAAAAGAAGGGAAAGCAATAAGCTCCACATGCTGGCAAAATCATTTAAGGCAGTGCTATTAGGAAGATGGAGATCTATGTGCAAATCCAATTGCTTCACAATTCTGGCTTTGTGAAGGTTAACAGTCTCCTCCAGTGACAAACAATGGGCCATGCAGAACAAAGAAAGCTTAGTATAATGCTGCCCCTACTGTATTTTCATAAGGCTGTGCAAGGCAAGGAGAGCAGCAATGGCAAGATTTATAAATATATAACACACATACACAAAATCCTTTCTATTGTAGGAATATATGGATCCAGTAGTTTTTTTATGAGCTTCACCTCAGATATATGCACATGTTTGGAATTCATTTCTCTCTCTATTGTTGGTTTTGGGATAGCAAGTAGAGCCATGCTTTCATTTAAAAAAAAAATAGGAGGGACAGATTGGAAATTTCCATACAAGACAGAAAGCCTGCAATGATGTTTATGCAACTCACATCATGAGCTGAAAAGGAGAAGAAATACGGAGCTCAACTACAGAATGCATCCTTAATGAAGGCTGGAGAAGCATAATAAACCTGCATTCAAAACCACAGGCTTCTATTCTGCAACGGATTAGCAGTATGTCTGTCGAAGAAGGATTTTTTGACTGAATACACCAGACCGGGATTGTTGTATTGTGACGATATGAATGCCATTTGGCCAGTGAGCACAAAAGTGGTTGGGGGTGGGGTGGGAGAAAGCAGATTATTATCTTTCTTATGGGTAGGCACACTAGGGAGATTTTGCAGAGTGCAGAGAAGCCTGTCAAGAAGACAAGGGATGAAAAAAGGAAAGCCATCTGTCACTGGCAGAAACTCTAGAACTTCTGAATATTTGGAAGGGCCTAACAATTTATCAGTGTTTTCTTCTGTCATTCTTTTTTAAATCAGGCGAAAGGGAAGACAATTTGATGCAAACAAATTGGCAGTGCTGCCACTTTACAAGGTCTTCTTATTTGTAACAAATAAATAAAAGAAAGTGAAAATTCTCCCAATTATTTGAAAATGAAGATCTCTCAATTTAGCAGAACAAAACAATTCAGCCATCCCCAATGGAAGACTTTGCTGTCATTCCCAATCTCTCTCTCTCCCTCCCTCCCCCCTCTCTCTCCCTTCCCCTCCCTTCCTCCCTCTCTTTCTGATGTGTCAAAATTAAGAATGCCTATCATATAGGGTCAATGACAATCTCTGAAGCTTAAGTAGTCATTGAAATAGTTAAGGGCACAGGAGGTCAAAATGTAAACATTGTGGTTTCAACGACCTGAGTGAAGCCTTTCATTGATTGCATGATTGTGGCCAATAACTTGACTTATTTTTCTTTTCTCTGACAATGTTCCTGGCCTGAGGGCAACAATTTATATTGGCCAAGGAACACTCCACATTCTAGAAAGCATAAAGCACCTGTTTTGTCCCATAATCTAAATAATAGCTTTTTGTTGTTGTTAAAAAAAAAGAAGGTGATTTCTGAATTCCATTCAGTTTTGGGATATCCTTAGAGAAACAATAAGGTTGCTGAAAGGATACCAGATCATATTTGTGATCCTGATCTATGGAATAGCTAGATATGGAAAAAAAAAACCCATCATGGCTTTGGACAGAACTTAACAGAACTTTTGCAATTTCTGCCTGTAAAATTATTTTGTCAACTTATACTTGGAAAACTAATTTCTAACCTCAAGCTAAATATATCTTTTATGGCATGTGTGTGTACATATATTTTGCCTCGAACTAAGAATAATCTTATTTTATTTATTTAAGTGATTGACAAATAAAATAAATAAATAATCTGCATGCCTGGATAACTTGTTTATTAAATAAAAAACACCACATTCCAAGCTGAATTTTTTGCAGCTCTGCCTATTAAACTTGTTTCATAATTATTGCTAAGTAGAATATGGTGGCAACTTAAGCCAGATAGTAAAGCCTTCTGTTTATAATGTGTTTTGTTATAAATATTGTCATATATCATAGGTTTGTTTCACTACTTTCACCATATTTTTGTATTTTGGTTTCCCACACTTAAGTAGCACTTTTGAGTATGAATGCATAACAGTGTGGAATCACAATGAAGAATGTTGTGTGTATCTATTTGCAAGGCAGTTCTGCCTCAAACTCAACATAATTCCACATCTTGGACTTGACCTATTTGCAAGATGAAACCGTTAATTACCTTTTTTAAAAAGTTCCCTTCAACTCTGTCTTCCTATTTCCAGTTTCACACTTTATAAAACTTACTTACTCAAGTCTGTAGATCTATTCTTAAGTCAGTATGATTAAGAGCTGTTGTGGTGCAGTGGTTAGCATGCAGTATTGCAGGCTAATTCTGCTGACTGCAGACTGCCAGTTTGACAGTTTGGCAGTTCGAATGTCACTAGGCTCAAGGATGACTCAGCTTTCCATCCTTCTGAGATCGGTAAAATGAGGACCCAGATTATTGGGGGCAATATGCTGACTCTGTAAACTGCTTAGAGAGGGCTGTAAAGCACCGTGGAGTGGTATATAAGTCTAATAGGAATAGCTATTGCTATTCTATTGCCTCTTACCACTCCAATACAGTATTTTACTACAATACAGTATTACATCATTTATCTGCTTAACTTTCTTATTTATTTGCTTAGGATAAAACAGGTGACAGAGAAAGGTCAAAGACATAGAAGTGATATTTAACAGTCATTAAACAGAGAATAATACTCAGTGAACTAAAAGAAGATAATAATACCTGAAATTATTCAATAGCTAATCAAGATATTTAAATACTTAGGAATCTACCTTCAATCTTTACATAGAAGCTATCAATCTCATGGTTTCTCATTCTGCAATTTAAAATATTGGAAAAACAAGCATTTTGGAGTGAGTCATTGGTTCTAGTAATCTTATACCAGTAATATTGTATAAGTGATTTTGTAATCTAGTACTTGATCTAGACTTGCTCATCATGCAAAAATGGTACAAGATATGATCTCACTGTGGCTTGGCCTTGAAAAAAGTCTTAATAGAGGCCTCTAAAAAATCCTTGATTTGGTTGTGCAGAGAAACAGATTTAAAGTTTTATTGCAATATAGACTTCTTTTTCAAGTTTTCTTTTACATCTTTATAGTATCTTCCTTCCTTCCAGCTTGCCTGCTTCCTTTTCCTCACAGAAGAATCTTTTCTCTATCAAAGCTAAATATCAGTGTTTTCCAAACTTTTTCCTTCACTATCTCAAAGTGAAGGGAACTATCCCAAACTGCTTATCAGGAAGTCCTTTTTATTCAATTTAAGTAAAATACTTTAAATCGATTTAAATGTCCATGTAGTAGCTAGGTAATGATTTGTGTATTGGTACCAAAGAAAAACCATTTTTATCCAATTTTGGGTAATTTACCCAGATTTGGGAAGCACTGCTCCAAACACTAGAAAGGAACTATAATTCTGAGTTCTGAGTCCCATTCTCTCAACAGTTGTTCATGCCCAGATGAAGCTACTGAAATAGTTGCTCATGAAGTGATAGTTGGCACTAACAGTTCCTTTCTTTATGCCTAAATTCTGTAATTACCTTAACAGAATAAGAGTTGGAAGGGACCTTGGATGTTTTTTAGTCCCTTTAGTCTTCTAATCCAAACCCCTGCTCAGGCAGGAACTTCTACTATTTCAGACAAATGGTTGTCCAATCTCTTCTTGAAAACTTCCAATGTTGGAGCATCCCCAACTTCTGAAGGCAAGTTGTTCCATTGATTAGAAAGCACTTGGCTTTGGCTTTCATGTTTTTTTTTTTCTTCAGTCAAATAAGCCTGTGCTTCTGCAGCAAAAATACAATTATTACCATTGTGGAATCCAACTCAACTTGTTTTGCAACGTAAAATGGCTTCACACAATTCCCAGTGTTAGAATTTGTTGAGCAGAAATAAAACTATGAAGACAGTATCTTCTTTTTTGTATTTTCCAGAATGGGAAAGCTCTGCATAAACATCCATTCTCCATAACTAATGCCTGTTTATTCACAAACACAATTAATCTTTCAACAGAAAGAAAACTGAACATTTTGATCCCAACTGCTAGGAAACGTTACCAATGCTGGTATTGTCAGAAGCTCAGTGATTTAGTTGTTGCCACCCTTATGTACTTCTATTTATCTGCATCTACTTTCTCCTGAAATAAAAATAAGTTTCAAGAACTGAGATTTACACACCAATTCAGTAATCAGTTCAGCTCAAGGAAACAAGAGGAGTCCAGCAGTACTATATCTAAGTGGCAAGTAATTTCCTTTCCTTCCCTGTCAACATGAGGTCAAAGCAAAAGTTGAATCTACATTTTCGCCTCCAGAAAGATAAAGGAAAGGAACCTAAGAATCATAGAGAATGCACAAATCAACAGATTTTACAGATTTAATACCAAGAAACAGAAAGAAAAATAAGAGAGAAAATTGGATAGTTTATTGCAAAGTTAAGAACTGGAAGAAATTCTTTCATTCCCCTGACAGCCTTTTTCCTGGATACTCAGAGTGAGCCTTGCCCTTTTTCTTTCCACAGTTGTTGTTTTATTAAACTGCTGTCATGTAACTTGACTATCTGTATCAGAGCTTTCTGCTTGTTCCACTGCAGGTCTCCATCCAATGCCTTTGCTTCTAGCACTTGAGCTTCTCGAGGGAGAAATCAGTCATAAATTTATAAAATACACTCTTGCACACCATAAATGGATGTTCCTAATGCTGTTGCTATGCTTCCCAACCTATTGTCACAACAGCCGCTATATTCTATGCCTTGCTGCATGTGCTATTAAGAAACAGAGATGAATACAACTTCCATTATTGTTGCATTATTGGAAAGCAGCAATTAGCTACACAGACACACCAAAAGAAAAACATGGGAGATATGAGATATCTACCAATGTAATTAACAAAATCAAGGCGATATTTTATTTTGGTGACATATTCCGCTTCCTTAAAAAGAAAAATGCTTCTGCATTATTGATATTGATGATTTTATTTTCTGTTTAATTTATATATTTTCATTTCTCCTTTGTATGCTTTTACCTGCCCGAGTGTAGAACCTGACATCATTCTCACAACTGAACATCATTTTGTTAGCTAGATGTTCAAATATATCAGATCATTTTGAAGCTTTAACTTCTAGTGCATTAGCAATTCTCCAGCTTTGTGTCGTCTACAAGTTTATAAGCATCCCTTCTGTTCCTTCAGGTTGAAAACTGATGGGCCTAGAATAGAACATTAGAATAGATACCTCAATGCATAGATCCCTCTCTGTGGATACAGAACCTTTAAGAAGTCCCAAAGGTGCTTTTTCAAGAGGCAACTGGACTTTCTGGTTTCTGATGAAACATCTATAAAGAAAAACCAGAAAGTCCAGTTGCCTCTTGAAAAAGCACCTTTGGAACAACCATGACCTGGATGACTGAGAATTTTCATAGATCCTTTAAGAACCACATTTGCTTATGGATGTTTAGCCAACTGTGAGTTCACTAAAATATTTCAATTTATCAAGAAGAGACTATGGTCTGTTTTATCAAATACCTTACCAATGTCCCAAAGGTACATTTTCAAGAGGCAATTGGGCTTTCTGGTTTTTCTTTGAAGATGTTTCTCATTCAAAAAGTTTCTTCTTGGATGAGAAGTGAAACATCTTCAAAGAAAAAACAGAAAGTCCAGTTACATCTTGAAAACCTTTAGGACAACCATGAGTGGATGACTAAGAATCACCATAGATAATGTCTACATACATAGCTTTCTATTGGTTCATTAATCTAGTCACATTGTTAAAGACAACAAAAAGATTTGTCTGGCATGACCTCTTTTTAATAATCCATCTGGTAATCATCATGTTTATTTCTAAGTGCTTGCAAACCTACTGCTGTTTTGCCTAGGTTTTTCTAAGATATATACATCAAGCTGATTGATCTAAATGATATACAGTGGAACCCCGGGTCCTGAACACTTCTGTCCATGACCACATCAGGTCCTGACCAAAAAAATCCACAAATGTTTGACTCTGGTCATGAATAAATTCTTGGGTGGTGACTGAACATGGCGATTTCCCCTTCCACACCAATTTCTTTTGTCTGCACATGTGCAGTCCATCATGTTTCTGGTCACAACTGAATCAGGTTGTGACTGAAGTCCTGTGACTGAGTGATCATGTCCCGAGGTTCCACTGAATGTCCACTTTTTCAACTTTCTAAAATATTGGAATTGGCTCTTTTTCAGTCTTCTGGCACTTCCTCTATGTGCTAGTATGTTTGAAAAATGTCAGTGTCTTTGAGATGACATCCTCCAATTCCTTTAACACCCTGGAATGTAATGCAATTGTCCAAAGGACTTGAATTTGTTCAAAGCAATTAGGTGTTTTCTCACCAATTCTTTTGCTCTTTTGATCCACATTTATCTGAGACTTCCCACAGTGCCACTGCTGATAATAACTGCTTTTTTCTTTTGTGAAATGACAGATGCAATATATGAATGAAACAACTCAATGTTCTTCCTGTTGATGGCCATCGTCTTGCCATTCTCTACAATCATTAGGCCAACAGTTTCCTTTATTTTTCTCTTGTTACGGACAATATAAAAGACACATTTTTGGGAGTGGGGTGGGGTTGGCATTCATAACAAGTCTTGGCATGCTGACTTCTTAATGTATGACCTTCCCATGGATTAAAGAACAAATGAAAGTACACAATATCATCAAGAGAGTAAAAGAATTGAAATGGAAATGGGCTAGTCACATAGCAATGATAACTGATGGCAGGTAGACCAAGACAGTCACAGAATGGATCCCACTTGATAAAAAGTATCCACAAAAGAGACCTAAAACAAGATAGATTGATGGCACAAGCAAGTATTGTGGGCCCAAATTGCAAAAGAAAGCTCAGGACGATATTGGTTGGAAACATGCGGATGAGGTCTTCATCCTACAATGGATAGACAATGGCTAAAATGATGATTAATATAATGATGTGGTCTTATCAGATGTCTCTTTTTTTTAATCCTCTGTAATATTGTGTTTGGGCCCTAACTATTTCATTTTTCAGAGTTTCTCAACATTATCTGTTTTCCCTCCAGAATTTCCATCCATGAAATTCTTCCTGCTTTTTGTTGAAGCAGCTCTTTTGAAATCTAGATTCTAGAAGATTAATCTGGGTAGGCTATAGTACACTGATAACATCACAATAAACATAACAATGCTATGTTTGTTTCTTTTCACCTGTTTATTCACACAGACACTTCATATTTGCATTCTACATTTCCATACCAATGTAGTCATACTTTATATATAAAGTGACTCAACTCCCTCTTTTATTGGATCTGTTTCTTTTGAACAAGTCCTATCCTTCCAATAATGTATTCCAGTCATCAGATCCATCCCACCAAGTTTTAGCAATACCTGCAATATCATATTTGCCATCATTTACTTGGACTTCAAGTGATTCTATTTGTTGGCCATATTCTGTGCATTGTGTACA
Source organism: Laticauda laticaudata (assembly GCA_004320025.1). Taxonomy (NCBI): domain Eukaryota; kingdom Metazoa; phylum Chordata; class Lepidosauria; order Squamata; family Elapidae; genus Laticauda; species Laticauda laticaudata. Next base: position 28,332 of record BHFT01024295.1, on the reverse strand, counting down.
GGTATATAAACCTTTTAATGGTGCCATTCTAAGGTTTCCCTGCTGTATTCTTGACCAGCCCTTCTTTGCCTTTCTTGCTTGTAAAGTTTCCTGCCTTTGATCTTATGTTTTTGGTGTTGGTGTAGGTAATAATCTCACTTCCCATACATATTTAAAGCTCTCTAGATGATTTTAGCATCAACCATAGCAATCTTAGTAAGATGTACAATAGGTCATTTCTTGCCCAAAGCCCTACCTGTAGTTAGTAATGACTGTGGACCAGGAATCAAAAGATTTTCTTTGTCATACTTTTCACTGATCTGGCAGTTTACCTCCTACTTCTTCTGTTGACAATGAACAGCAGTTGGGATTTTGGTGAAATCTCAAACTCTTTGGCATTCGTGTCTAATTTCTCTTCGTCTTTAGATATAATTCTTAGAATTTTTTTTTCCTGCCAACGTGTGGTGTTTCAGGTTTTTGCAGCCAAGAACTTGCAACTTTAGATCAGTAGAAGGTTCCCACCACATGTTGCAGAATAGTTTATAACTATTTCTCATTTTATTTGAATTAGTGTTTTTCATCAGTGTTCAATACCAATATGCAATGAACAGGAAGGATGGAACCTGAACTTTGCAAATTCTAGTATAAACTACAGATAATCTCCTCTTCTTCTTCTTCTTCTTCTTCTTCTTCTTCTTCTTCTTCTTCTTCTTCTTCTTCTTCTTCTTCTTCTTCTCCTCCCCTCTCCTCCTCCTCCTCCTCCTCCTCCTCCTCCTCTCCTCCTCCTCCTCCCCTCCTCTTAATTTAGAATATTCCTGCTAGTTCAGTGTCTGTTTTCTGGATCATTGAATGCCACTTTGCATGGTCAGCTGTATCTCCAGGGCACACTGCTTGCATATCTTTTGTTGTCTTGCCATTTCTGTTTTGGATGCCCAAGAGGTCACCAGCCATTGACTTCTAGTTGTACTTCTAGTTATACTTCTAGTATAAACTACAGATAATTGCTGCAGGTAGTAATTTAGATGTACTGTATATTAGTGTTCACATTTTTCTACATATTACAAAATGAATTTTGAAAGTCTGAACACATGAAAATATGATTCAAAGTAATGTATGTTTCTAAATATATACTTTGAGGAAAATTATATTTGGAAATACATAATCTGAAGCAATGCAATGTTAACACACATTTTAAAAGACAACACAATGTTAACACATGTGTAATGCAAAAGATGTGTGTATGCTGTACATGTGTATATATTTCGGAAGTAACTATATACACTATCATTTGTATAAAGACTGCAATGTATACAGTATGCACCTATTTATATAGGTGCACCTATTTATATAACTATATCCATTGTCACATGGAAGAAAGACACCTATCAAAAAAAAGAGAAAAGAAATCAACTGAAAATACCATGATTCTCTCAGCCATAGCTGTCATTTAGAACAGAGAGTAAAGAAAATATGCAGAACAATGAGATAACATTTGGAAAGTAGTAGGAAGATACTTCCCTAATTCACTGAACTATATAAAAAGGAAGAAAGAAATAGCAGACTCATGCAGTCAAACTTCTATTATTAGAGCCAATCTTAATAAAAGTAGTTTTAGTTGATTTCCCAGTTTGGTTTATCTAGTGGAGTTTTCCCCACTTACCATTGTTAAAAGATGGAAAATGTAAAACAAGAAGGCAAGATACTATAGAATGAATAGTCCCTAGTGTCACAACAACAGACAAAGAGAGCAAGCAACAAGTGGAATTATGAAGCCATAGCTGGGAGCTAATTTTATCAGGAGCCAACCAAAATAACACAAAAGAGCATGCAGTTTCTGAGTTTCCTGGAACACTTCATAAAACCAAATCTTTTTTAAAAAAACCAAAATAAAATTAGGGGATATGGAAAAGAATTCCAAGCACGAGGAAAGATAAAGGTCATTGTAGTCTTCATTCAAAGTTACTCATAGAAGGGAAGCTCTTGACTGGATACAGGGTTAGTGTTTGATGTTGCTTGGGTTAGATTATACCCAATCATCACAGATAATGAAAAAGATTACCCTCACCTCAAACCATGAAATCTCAAAAGATTCGAAGGCACATAGGTGCCTTAATGTAGCAGACAGAGGAAATAAAACAACAGCATAGTCTTTGTATCACCAATGCTTTGGGAGTACTTTTTCTATTACATCCATAGATGTCTCTATTTCAGTAACTCTGTTGTGTTTGATTATAGTCTTCAGAAGTCTTTTTCCATTCCAATGAATTCCCAGCCTACTATATGGTCAATAACTCAGGTGTCCTCTGAGGAATGAAAAGCACTGCATTAAGAGGTAGGTAGGCATGGCAATAGTTTATTTACTGTCAAAGGCATCTCTGAATTTCACAGGGCACCAATATTTTGATGAAACTTCAGCTATCAGCCTCCAGGATGTGTGTGTGTGTCGAGATTTTTCTAGCAGGAATTAAGTTCTAGCAGGAACTAAGCTATGCAGTTTGCTTAAACATCAGCAAAAACTGATCCAAAGAAATCTATGCAAAGACCTCTACCTTCGTTAATTTTCTATTCTTTGGCATGGAGCCATTTTATATTCTTTCATCTTCTCTCACTCTCAGGACAAACACTGAAAAACGGTATTAGGAAGCAAATGTTTCGGCTTCTGATTCACCAAGAAGTGCGTTATCCATTCAAACAGGTGTATGTTTAGGATTATAATCCAATTTTGGAATGATCTTTTACTTTCTCAAAAGCCCATAATGACATTTCAGACTTTATTCAACACATCTGGAGGCAGATTATATAAAGCACACCTTTTTTTGGAGGGGGAGGGGACTGAATAAAGCAACATAGTTCTGAAATCACAGGATTAAGTCACCAGCTCTCTAGAATACAGTATTTGAATTTAAGGTTTTATTGTATAGTTTTCAAAGGTACTAGCTGAAGGATAAGTGCAAAGCACAGTATTATTAAGATAGAGGTACAAGGTTAAATGTTTTCATTCAGCTTGTAATAGCATCCCGTGAAATCTTTCCTAAAGACAGACTTGACATAATATGGTAGAGTTCTAAAATTTACTTTTAGGAAGCTAGGCATTTTGATCTAGGCATAATCCACTAGTCTTTCTAAGAGTGAATGCCTCCGACAGATACATTCACTGCAAATTATGCTTTGTATAGGAAGCCCACAATATCAGCAGCAGAAACAAAGACGGGTTGAGTAGCTTTTCTGGTTCACATAGTATTTGTCTGCTTAAAGCAAATATTTCAGAGTCATGTTCAATTTCAGTACTATGTTTATAAATGTGCTCAAGTCATTTTTGTTTACATATTGAGCCTGAAGCCAATTAAAACTATATTTTAGATTCATGAAATTCTATTGTCTTAAAAAAGGTTATTAACTTATTTATCTGGAAAAACAAAATAAAACAAAAGCACTAATTCTATACTCATTTCACATATTGGCATTCTTTTGAGTATCTGGAGTTTATTTGAAAAAGCTACCATGTAGCTGGAGGAAAGACAACATTATAGTGGCTCTTCTTTACCCCCTTAATAACAGTAACAGAGTTGGAAGGGACCTTAGAGGTCATCTAGTCCACCCTCTCTCTCACAGGAGACCTATATTATTTCTGATAAATGGCTATCCAACTTGTTCTTAAAAGCCTCCAGTAATGTGGTACCCACAACTTCCAAAGGCAATTTGTTCCACTGGTTAACTGTTGGGAATTTTCTTCTTAATTCTAGGTTGATTTTTTCCTTGATTAGTTTCCATCCATTGTTTCTTGTCTTGCCCTCTGGTGCTTTGGTAAATGAGTTGGCCCCCTTGTGGCAGCCCTTCAAGTATTGGAAGACTGCTCTAATGTCACCTCAGTCATTCTTTTCACTAGCCTAGGTATCAGTGGTGGGATTCAATATTTTTACTACCGGTTCTGTGGGCATGGCTTGGTGGGTGTGGCAGGCAAAGGATACTGTAAAATCTCCAGTCAGAGGTGGTATTCACCAGTTCTCCAAACTACTCAAAATTTCTTTTACTGGTTCTCCAAACTGGTCAGAACCTGCTGAATCCCACCTCTGCTTGGTATAACACAGTTCCTGCCAATTGTTCTTCATACGTTTTAGTTTCTAGGCTCTTAATCATTTTTGTTGCTCTTCTCTGAACTCTTTCCAAAGCCTCAACATCTTTTTTGGTATTGGGTTGACCAAAACTGGATATAGTATTCTAAGTGTGGTCTTACCAAGGCTTTGTAGAGGACTGCTAGTACTTTTCAAGATTCTAACTCTGTTAATGCAACCTAGGATTGCGTTGGATTTGATATGGTAGATAGTTAAGAAATTGGACATCAAGTATATCAAGTAGACATCAACTACAGAAGTTCAATGGATGATTGGAGGCCAGTAACCATTTCTTAATTCTATCGCTGTTACTAATGTGATATACAAAAACAGGATAAAGAGCTTTTTATCTTATTTTTATCCTGCCTTCATTTTTCTTGCATAAAAAAGGCAGTGAACATATGCAATATTCTTTCCTTTTCCTATTTTCCCAACAACAACAAACTTGTGAGATGAGTTGAGCTGAGAAAGAGTGACTGTCTTAAAGGCTATTTTGAATTTGTTTAGCCCTGCTATTTTAATCACTGTCACTGATGCAAATATGCAGCTGGGTTTTTTTTTTTTTTTTGCAAGGAAAGTTNAATATGCAGCTGGGTTTTTTTTTTTTTTTTGCAAGGAAAGTTTAACTTGAAAAAGTTTTATTCAAGACAACATGTACAAGTCTATGAAATCTTTACTGGGTTGAAGGGTTTTGTGAGTCAAAATTATTGTCTCCCTTTCCCATTTTATAAAGAAACCATCAGTTTGAATAACACAAAGCAGAATGACAGAAACATGAAAACAAGTAGCCAGGTGATTGCTTTCAATGTGCTTGAGTTGTCACAGGGCTGTTGTTGTGGGCAAAATAGGAGGAAGGAGTATTACGTATGTATGTTCACCATCTTGAGGTATTTATGAAAAAAATAAAGGCAGGATCAAAATCAAATCAATCAATAAACGTGTTGCTCTTTGAAAAGAGGTTGTGCCTTGTCTATGTCTTGCCTTTATGCAAAAGCAAGTGAACAAAATGTTCCACATGCCTGATTTAAAATCCATTTGGTATTTTAAATCCAGTATTTTTTTTAATATGAAAAGTATCAATCTTGTATTTTAAAAAATGTTAAATAAATAAATAAATAAGTACATCCTTTGAAGGAGTTTAATTTTAAACTAAACCACCTGATTAAGACCTGATTATTACACTCTTCCTGAATGCAATTTAATGGATTTCAGTTCACTTATTAAAGTTGATTTTATAGGTGTAATAATAGTTTCATTTCTGGATTTCTTAAAAAATATGCATTGCATCATGTTCTTAGCTTATAAAATCATGAAGTCTTTTCTGACAGCTTCTCTGTATAATCTGAGCTTGCAACATGCTGTACTTCTAAGACAAAATTCATTCTACTAGGTTATTCTATTATGCTAAAATTCATGTGGAAATGCTTTATCAGTTCACTACTATAATCTACTCCCATTTTTAATCCGCAAGCCAAATCCATTTGTTTAAGCACTGCTTAGTAAAACACCAGTAATCAAAAACCATTTGTGTATCACATCCTGCGATTGTAAGTACTTATTGAATACCCTACCATGATTAATTTAATAATTCTGATACTGAAAGTTTAGAAAATACAAATCCTGTTTAATCTGCATTTATAGAAATACCCAAGAATGATTGTGTTGAATATTCTTTTTTTTCACTATGAAAATAATTTTAGAACTTCTTGTCAATGAAGGGAACAAGGTAATTTAAAAGAGACAGAGCAATACTACGTGAAAATTGTAGGAAGTGCAATGAAATATGAATACTGGTACCCGGGCACAGCCTTTAATTACACTTCTTTTCTCACCCTTCTCTCTCTGCTCAGGCTTAAATGTAATCAGAATGACTTAGATCTTGACAACGCATTTGCTAATGGAAAGGCTTTTTTCATTTTGTTAAATTGTGAGTGTCAACTCATAAAATATTTCTATGGACTTTTTAGAGTTAGAGTTTAGAGAAAGACAGGGGGGGAAAGGGGTTTGAAAGACTAGTGAGGCAGCTTGGAAATCAAAAGTGCATTCCATAAATAGTTTTTCAAAGATAGTTACTAAGTGACTGAAGTTTCTGCCATGCAAATATCTAACTGGAGAACATGATTGATGACTCTTGGCTATGGATGTGTCTCATTGGAGAAGATGAATCATGATACACCCAGGGAGTGGGGGGAAAACCAGGGTCAAGGGTGACAATGAATTATGTGTCTCAAAGTCATCTACACCCAGGCATTGCCGGACATGATAATTCCCAATAAATCCTTTTGAAGTTTTGGAAGTTTGGCTCTAGACTCATGATTTAATTGGGGTAACTGCCGAAATCTTGATAGCAAGCCATGCAGAGTTGATCTGGAATCAAGCAGCATCAAAATAGAAAATAATAATACTGATAATGATAAATCTTCACATTGACAAAATTTCCATCTGTCAACTTAAGCAGGCAACCCTTCTTGGACCCGCACATATACTGCAACATCCTAGGCTTTTGAGAAGACCTATGAAGAACAGTTGCAGGAATTGGGTATGTCCAATCCAGAGAAAAGAAGGAATAGGAATGACATGATAGCAGTGTTCCAGTATTTGAGGGGCTGCCACAAAGAGGAGAGGGTCAACTAATTTTCCAAAGCACCAGAGGACAAGAAACAATGGGTGGAAACTAATTAAGGGAAAAAGAAACCTATTATTACAGAGCAACTTCCTAATAGTAAGGACCATTAACCAGTGGAACAGCTTGCCTTTGGTAATTGTGGGTGCTTCACCACTGGAGGTTTTTAAAAGAGACTGGATAGCCATTTGTCTGAAGTGGTATAGGGCAGGGGTGTCAAACTTGCATCATGCAGGCCAGTTGCATCATAGGTTGGCCATGCCCACACCCAGTTAATGAAGGGGACACAAGTTTTGATACATCTCGTGAGAACGTGTTGTTACGAATTTGACATCCCTGGTATAGTCTCCTGCTTGAGCAGGGGGTTGGACTATAACAGGGGTGTCAAATTCACATTGTCACGACAGTATCATGTGATGTATGACAGTATCATGTGACTTTTTTCCCTTTTGCTAAACCGGGCATGAGCATGGCCAGCATGGGACACATCAGACTTGTGGGTTTGACAGCCCTGGACTAGAAGGTTCCTTCCAGCTCTTTTTTGATTGATTGATTAACTTGATGTATATGAAGGCCAACACCAGCTAAATAACTTCTTGTGATTTCATATTGTTGTGTATATAATGATAGTGACAATAATGAGAACAGAAAAGAACATATGTTCATGTATGCTGATGACATCCAGTTTGTTCTATTACTCCTTGCCTTCTAATGCTAATGAAGCAATCAGCATTCTTGCTTACACATTACTTAAGTGTAGTAATAGGTAGAGTGAAGGAAAACAGGTTGAAATTAAATCTAAACAAGAGATAGATGTCGTTAGAAAGAAAAAAAAGGACTTTGCTGAGCTGTTGTAAATGGAGTTTTACACCTCCTGACAAGGCAGATTTTCCTTGGCTACCACATCACACTTGATGTAAAGATGATAGTTATTGTGAGAGACACATTGGCCAGCTGTGACTTTCAAGGACTGCCCTTGAAAAGTTTTCTGAAACTGCATATGATATAAAATATGGCAGGAAACAAACTACAGAGATCACCACACAAGGTTCTGAATGATCTGCAAATATACACATAATTTCAGTTTATTTATTTGATTTGTCAATTGCTTACAAGATAATAGGTATAAGTATAAGCATAGTTATGAATACATGGATACATATAAGAAAAAAAAAGAAACAATAGGACAGGGATGGTAGGCATGTTTGTGCGTTTATGCACACCACCTACTGATGTTGATGTTTAAATAGAGTGGTGAGGTGGCCTAGAGGTGGAACTCTCAACTCACAATCAAGAGTGTGATCCTACTAGAGGCAGATATTTCTCTCTCTGGGCACAATGTTTCTACTGGAAAAAAACCTTCGCATTGATGACAGGAAGGGCATCTGGCCAGTAAACACTCTACTAGTTCCATTCAGTTGCCCAGACCCCACCCCACAAGGGATTATGGGGTTGTTTGAAGAGGATGATATTCATGTCTACACACTTTCTTAGTGAGCACCTAGAAGCTAAGAGGAACTTACATGCCAAATTTCAAGTTTATAGGCTTTTGTGGAGATTTTGTGATGATGCGTGAGTGGTATTTTGCTTTTATAGAGACAGACTAGTGGTTTGCCCTGTCGGTGTTGGTAGGCGCAGTCCCATTGGTTCCTTGATTAGGCTAAAATGAGAGCAAACACAATTCCCTTCTAGTACTGAAAAACTTTTTAAAGAAAAAAAATATTTTTAAAGAAAATAAATAAATAAAATAAGGAAGAATAGTGAAAAATTGGGGTGGGGGAAGGAGGCTGTGGAAGCTAGGGGATGAAAGTCTTTCACTATGAGAAAGTCTGTTTAAAGATTTTTTTCTGTTTCAATCATCTGATAAAAATGAATATGAATTATGTTGCTTTGTCCTTTATTTTCAATCTGTCAAGTACAGATAGTCGTAGACTTATGACCACAATTGAGCTGAAGGTTTCTGCTGTTAAGTGAGTTTTGCCCCTATTTTATGACCTTTTTTGCCTTAGTTGTTAAGTGAATCACTGTAGCTGATAAATTAGTCACCTGGTTGTAAAGTGAATCTGGTTTCCCCACTGACTTTGCTTGTCAGAAGGCTGCAAAAAGGGATCACGTGACCCAGGGACATCATCACCATCATAAACCTGAGTCATTTGCCAAGCACCTGAAGTTTGAGCAGAGTGACCCTGAGGACACAGTCATAAGAGTGAAAAATGGTCATAAGTCACTTTTTTCAGTGCTGTGGTAACTTTGAATGTTTACTAAAGGAACTGTTGTAAGTCGTGGACAATCTATATGCCACTGAATATGAAGTAGTATATCAAGGGTCTTCAAACTTGGCAAGTTTAAGACTTGTGGAGTTTAACTCCCAGAATTCCTCAGCTAACATGACTGGAGGAGGAATTCTGGGAGTTGAACTCCACAAGTCTTAAACTTGCCAAGTTTAGGGAGCCCTGTAGTATGTGATTGTTTTGTTTCTATTTCCACCCCCCCTTTTAAAAAAAAATGCTACTTTTTGAAATAAAATAATATTGAATCATAATTACTCTCTGAATCCCATTAATGGTCAATCCACTTTCCAATTTGAACTATACTGATATCCCAAGTTGTTGCATAAAGTCAGGTCAGATAAAAATCTATACAGTTTATGGAGTGATCTCCAAATCTTTTCTAACCAAAAGACATCCTGACTGCAGAGTATCAATTTTCATCATAATTAGCAGACCAGCTATTGGAAGTATTCTAGAAGTGGGAAAACAGATGGAGAGAGAACTTTGTACCAAAAACATTTGTTGCAGAAATCTAAGCATTTGAAAATAAAATAAAATAAAATATAAAATTGGTAGGAATATATAATAGACCAGAGAGGCAGAGAGAGATGAGAAGAGCTAAGGTTTATAATAAATGCTGAGCTGTGGTTTTAAGAATAGCCTATTATGCATAGTGATAGCTGTTTTGGTTGTGTTATATATGAATTAGCTATATGGGATATTATATATAGACATGCCCGCACACACTGGTGACAGATGTTTACACTAGGACTATTTTAATGCCATTATATTCGACATCCCTTCTGGATTAAAGATAACCAGTACAATGCTGTGCACTGCTGAATATTTTCCTTTTTAATGTCTGAAAAGGAGTTTATTTTTTTAATTGTATTTTCACAGTGTTTGAGATTTTCTTTCAATTTCTCAGAGTTTAGACTCAGGCTTCAGTGTTGAAAATAATTGCCAGGACATTTTTAGGCATCAACATTCCTTGATACACTGATCTGAAAACCTCTACTCGTCATTGTAGTGCTTTTAAAGTTGTAGCAACGTTTCAGCAGAATCTCATCTGCCATCATCAGGCTTCTGTATAGAGTTTGTATGGTGTCAGTAGTCTCGACCAGTGCTTTGGTTTTAAATTTGAGGCTAGCCTATGTGTGCCAGGATGGTTTTTGTTTCATCCTGATTGGTTGGGAGTCTAGATCTGGGTTTATTGGACTGTGAGTTTGATTGATTGGTGTTTCTGGTTTCTTCTGTCTGTTTTGTGGCTTGATTGGCTGGCAACACTCTGCTCCTGCACTGGAGGCTTTCAGTGCAGCTTGGCTTCGTGTGAAAGGACGGCTGTTATCTATTAGGAAGCCAGAGTTTCATCTGGGTGCCTGGTGGGGGGGTGTTTGAGCTGGTCTCCACACCTCAAGCCTCCACACCACAAGCCAGGCAAACACCTGGGCACAAACAGACCCCTCTGATACCTCCAGCTCAACACACCCCCCCACAGGCACCCATGGATAAACCTGGCTTCCTAATAGATAACAGCCGTCCTTTCCACACGAAGCCAAGCTACAACTGAAAGCCTCCATTGCAGGGCAGAGTGTTGCCAAGCCAATCAAAGCACAAACAGACAGAAGAAACCAGAAACACCAATCTAAATCAAAGTCCAAGTCCAGTGAACACAGACCCAGACTCCTACCAATCAGAATAGACCAGCCTCGAATTTGAAACCAGAAGCTATGAGACCCACATCCATACAGAAGCCTGATGATGGCAGATGAGATTCTGCTAAAACCGTTGCCTACAAACTTTAAACAGCAACTAATGACGTGGGATAATACCCGAGGGAAGCTGGAACAGCACATATATATATATATATGGAACGGAAATAAACAAACAACCACCATTCCTAGATGTTACTAATCTACAAAAGAACAGATGGCACAACTAGGACACCGCGTATTACCAGAAGAAAAAAACACACACAACCCTACCTCAATGCCCAATCCCACCACCACCCCAGCACAGATAAATTCCGTGGCCCAAACGCCTGGCAGACATAGATACATATAAAGACTGAACTATGCACCCTGACTAAAGTAATGACACCAACGGCTTCCACAAAAACAAAATCACCAGCTTGATCCACAAAACACACCAAGACATAACAGAGACTTAGAAGATCAACAAAGACCTATGGAACAGCTGTCCTGCCTACATAAAGTGTTACTACAGACAAAATCAGTAAGATACTACACAGGCATCACATCAAGACTGCCTTTCAAAACAGACAAAAAAATAGCAGCATCTTTAAAAACCCCAAGACAAAATTGACGCTGAGAAACAAGGCATATATGAAGTTCCCTGTGCATCATGTCCGGCCACATACAGTGACAGACCCAATAGAAGAATATAAGTACCGCCTGGATGAACACAAAAATGCAGTAAAAAAGCTGGAACACACCTCCTCACTAGTTCCAACACATTAACCACAGGTCACAACATCAACTTCAATGCCACTAAAACCCTAGCCACCTAGTAGAAAACCCCAGCCACAGAATCATCAAGGAAGCCATAGAGATTGAAAAAGACTTGAAAGCATGAATAGAAGAGATGATTCCACCAGACTGTCAATCATTTGGAAGCCTGCACTCTCAAATAGAAAGATCTCCACACCAACAAGCCAGGCAAACACCTGGGCAGAAACAGACTCCTCTGATATTGCTCCAAGCTCAAACACCCCCCCACCCAGGCACCAGATTGAAACCTAGCTCTTAATAGATAATAGCCGTCCTTTCACACAAAGCCAAGCTGCACTGAAAGCCTCCCATAATAGGAACACAATATTGCCAGCCAATCAAAGCCACAAAACAGACAGAAGAAACCAGAAACACCAGTAAACAAACTCCAAGTCCAATAAACACAGACCAAGACTCCCAACCAATCAGGATGTAGAAAAAAACATCTGGCAGCAACAATAGGCTAGCTCAAATTTAAAACAACGGCTGTGAGACCTTGATCCACATACAAACTCAATACAGAAGCCTGATGATTGCGAGATGAATTTCTGCTGAAACGTTGCCTACAATTTAAAAGCACTACAATGACTTGGGATAATACCGAAGGAAGCTGAACAACAACAACAGTTTAGAGTACCGCGAAAAACTTAAAAAAACATATATATATATATATATATAGTGTTTTTTAAGCTCTCGCGGTACTTACATTTGTGCTGTTTAGCTTCCTTCGGGTTATTATCCCACGTCATTGTAGTTCTGTTAAAGTTGTAGCTCATTGTAGAACTACAATGAGCTACAACTTTAACAGAACTACAATGACGTGGATAATACCCGAAGGAGACTAAACAGCACATATTATATAATATATATATATATACTATATATAATATATATATATATATTATATATATATATATATATTATTCATATATTATATATATATATATATATATAGTATGATATATATATATTATATACATCATACATACATACTATAATAATATTTCAAATTCTGGAGGCTTTCCATAAAAAAAAATGCAAAAACTGGGATGAAGGATGAGTTTTGCTTTGAGTACCATCAATTTTTTTTTTTAAAGAATTTGAGATTTAAAGATCTGCAGTCAGGTGTGAACATACAAATAATACATAATGCTTTTAGTACCCCCAATGATTTTTGCAATTTTTTTAATCTTAACATACAAGACTCCAATAAATTGCTCTAAAGTCTGATTTTATATTTATAATAATTAATAGCAGAAAAGCCATAGCTCTATACAGGAACTTGGCAAAATACATAGACTTTAGCGCAAGGTGTTTGAGATACGATTTGATTCCTATGCCTCTACAATTTTCTTTGATTTGAGTATATGAAGGTCTCTTCTTATATTGGACAATTTTAATCATCTTTTGAGAAACCCAGAGGATCTGCTGAAGTTTATCAGATGTTCCTTAATAAGAAAGTGGTAGTTACACACCTGCTCACAAAGGAGTTTTTCAGTCACCGCTAAAGTCTATATATGGACATTTATTGGCCAGAAGAGTTTTTTAAAGAAAGACTAAAGCTTTTGGTGGCAATTTTGGACGAACTGTGCCTGAACAAGGGGCTCCTGAGCCATTAATTCATCGCCTTATGTAGTGGCAAAGCAAATATGTTGATGGTATGATTTTGGATTGTTTGGGAATTAAGTGTAAGTGTGGGATTTTTTAAAAAAAAATCTGAAAGGCCACCTGCTCCCTTTCCTACTTTCATTTCAGAGGAGATTTTCTCTAAAAATAATCACATTATTGAAAACCATTTTGCTGGCCAATTTCAAAGTGCAGTCTCAGATTCCAGAGAACCTCTATAAAGGTTTTACTGTTAAATTACAATAGTTTGGATTTCAATTTGATGATTTAATATGATATAAATTAAAACCTTTTTCAAGGGCAAGAAAGTAGCTAGCTGCTTTTTACTTACTCTTCTTTTAATTAGAAAATTACTCGGGTTAATCGTTTTTTGCTTTAGATGAAGCAGAGAATAGTTCCTTAATTCAAAAGACTTTGAACAGTGAATAAGTATTGAGATGCCTTCAAGACAAAGCAAGACTATTATGGCATAAATTTAATAGAATATAGAATAATGCTTTTTGTACCACATGAAATTGATTTTATTCCATTTCATTTCATTATGCCATAATAAATGTGATCATTTTAAAATGCTATATAACAATATAATTTGCCAGATGCTGCTGATTCATCTAGCTATTATATGCAACAAACACTGCTTTCTCCTACTGGATTAAAGAAGTGTTTCCTGAAGCCAAAGCCTTTATTTCCTTCTTCTATCTTTCTTCTCTTTTCTTTTTTTTTATGCAGGCACTGAATGCACACAGCTGTTTTTCAATACTCATACCACTCATCTTATATTCCATAAAAACCAACAAAATTTTTGAGGAAGGAAGTGTTGCTAGAATTTTCAGGGACAAAATTTGTAACTCTGTGGTAAGATAGAACATCGCCAACCAGTGAGCTGGGGACTGTGGGTGGCCTGTGAGAAAATTTGGGTGGTCCGCAGAGAAATATCACCCCCAAAGCACCTCCCAGAGCAATTAATCCAGGGTGCACACGAACAGAAGGCTGCGGCACCCACATGGCCCGTGGGAAGACAAGGCTTGCGTCGCTTGATTGTGAACAACATGAGGTAGTGAGGGGAGGGGGGAAAGGGCAGTGGAGAATTTGCCTCACTCGCCCCACATGCCTGGCCTGGTCACCATGCTACTTCTTTCCACTTCTTTCTTCTTCTGCTTTTGGTTGCACACAAGGAAAGTAGCAAAAGTCTTTCTTTCTCTCCCCCAAACTCTGCCAGAAATGAGTCTTTGGGACTCTGCAAGGCATCCTGGTCCAAAAGGGTGCACTGGTGCAACAAGTCTCACAAAGACTCATTTCTGGAGGAGTTTGGGGACAGAAAGAAAGAGTTCTGCTGCTTCTGTTGCTTCTGCTGCTTTCCTTGCATGAAGCCAAAAGTCTCTCTCTCTCTCTCTCTCTCTCTCTCTCTCTCTCGCCCTGAGAACGGAGCTGGAGAAGGTATCCTGCAATCTCAAATAAATAAATAAATGATCAATTGGTATGAAAATGGGGTGGGGAATTTTCCTGCAAACTTTTTTGGAGATTTTCCCAGGATCTCTGTTGTTTTCTGCAGAGACCCTGGGAAAATGTCAGCAAGCCACCATCAGTCAAAATTCATATTAGTGGTCTGCGGGATTTAAAATTATGAGTATGGTGGTCCCTAAGATCCAAAAGGTTGGTGACCCCTGAGATAGAAGATAGCTCCAGATTCCATATTACTGTATAATAACAACAACAACTTAAGAATAAATGGAATCAAAATCAGAATTGAGAAAGCAGCAAATGCTACCTATGCAAAGACACTGATGAAATAGTGGACTAAATGGTTAACTGCTACAAGAAGATTTCACAGACTAATGACAAACAACAGCATGACAATACTGCATTGGAAAATCTGCAAGAAATATCATTTGCCTACAAGCAAGAACTGATGGAACCATAAAATAGAGAAAGTTATAGAAAATGAATAAGTGTTCTGGGACTTTAGAATTGAAATAGACTGCCACTGCCACATAACACCCCAGACTTAACAATTGTCAATACAAAACACAAAAAAGTCTGGATAGTAGACATGGCAGTACTTGGAAACAACAGAATAGAAGAGAAAGAACTGGAGTTCACAAAATACAAAGCCCTGCAAATAGAAATAGAATGACTGTGGCTGAAGCAAGCAAGGCTAGTCCCAAAAGTAATAGGCACCTTGGGTGCAATTCCAAAATAACTGGAGCACCACTTGAACACCACAGGCATTGGCAAATTCACCATCAGTTGATTGCAAAAGGCAGCTTTACTCATCCTTTGACAAGATCTATAACACTATCAAACATACAGATATATCTATCCCAGGTCCCCCCACCCTGCTCATTTTTTGGTCTATTTTCCATGCCATTTTTGGGGGGTGTCTTTTGACCCATTTAGAGACATACTGGCCTGTTTTTCTGCCATTTTCCAAGTTATATTTGGGGCCATTTTTCGGTTGTTTTCAGGCCATTTTCAGGCTGTTTTTCATGACCAATTGGCCACACCTACCCAGCCCAAAAACCAGTTGCTAAGTTATTCCAAGCCCACCACTGTGGTTCATAGTGCTTTACAGCCCTTTCTAAGTGGTTTATAGAGTCAGCACATTGCCCCCAATAATCTGGGTGCCCATTTTAGAAGGATGGAAATCAGAGCCGGTCAGGATCGAACTCCAGACAGTAAGCTCTGATATTGAATTCTAACTACTGTGTCACCTCACTGAGTTGTAGAACATGTGATTTCCCTTTAAATGGAGCAGAGAGACTTTCATGAGGAAAAAAAATGGATTTCTTTGCAAATAGACCAGATTGAATGCATTGGTTAGCCTATATGTTGGAGGTTCTCCATGCTTTTTTTGCTAATTTAATTTCAGCAAAGTTTTTTGGGACTGCAAGGAAATACAAAAAGACTGTATTGTATATGAACAGCAAGAAAGAAGCAACAATTTGCTAAAAAACAAAGCCTCGCTAAACCCTTTAGCTGGAAGCCTCATGTCTTTCTGCAACATATTATCTGTTCTGAAGCTGGGTTGAAAGCGTGCTAAACCTCTCAGCATTCCTTTCATGCTACAACTGCCAATGTTCTCAGCACAAATCCATTTGCAATTATTAACTATTTTTATTGGTGGATGAAAGTTTTGTTTTGTCTTTTTGCAAAAAAAGAAAATAAAGTGCTACAATAACAAATCACAGCCCCCCAAAAAATCATCCCGTGATACTATTTTTCCAAATTTCATTCATTCATGAGGCATTTACTAAAAAAAAAATCTTACTGGTGCCCCCCCCCCATTAAATAGTAAGATTAATAATGTTTCCAAAGCATGAAAAAGCTCTTGAAAGTTTATTCTTTGACTCAAACTAAGAGTTTAAAGAACAAAAAGCTTCTAAAGATTATCAATGGTGCTTATGATATATGTAAGTTTGGAGGCCTGTAAGCTTCTAAGAAAATGAAGATAGCCTTTCAGGGAAAAAATATACTCTTTTCAGATAACAGACTATTCTTTCTTCTAACTGTCTGATTAAATATAATATGGCAAATGTTCCTTTTAGAGTTGTCGCTGTTTCTAGGACCTTTTATTAAAATAGTAGTGATAAAGGAAGTAACAATAGATCTGAATTGATCAGAAATTCAAAGAGGACAGATGAGCACAACAATTGCTGTCTTTTAAAGATTTTATATAAACTGGCATTTTTGCCATCCTGATGGCTGCCTGAGATCTGTCTTTTACAGAGTCCTCAACATTTTAATTCCTTTCATTTTGTCTTTGACTTGATTTGCAATTTGTGAATATAGATTGTATTTCAACACCGATAGTTTTAAAGAAGTGTTTACTTTCTTTTGAAGACCACAACAGGTCTGAAGAGGGTTCATGTTAACAGAATAAATAATAGAATAACAGAGTTGGAAGGGATCTTGGAGGTCTTCTTAGCCCAACTTCTAGTCCAACAAGCAAGAGACCTTCTACCATTCCAGACAAGTGGCTGTCTAATCTCTTCTTAAAAGTGTCTGGTGATGGAGCACCCACAACTTCTGAAGACAAGCTGTTCCACTGATTAATTGTTCTTATGGATAGGAAATTTGTCTTTACTTCTAGGTTGCTTCTCTCATTGATTAGTTTTGATCCATTGTTTCTTGTCTTTCCTTCTAGTGTTCTGGAAAATAGGTTTGTGTTTGGCTTCTCTACTATTTATTTATTTGAGTTATATTGTAGCCTTATTGCAAAGTCCTCAGGACAACACATAAGGTGCTCCCATCCCATCCCACTCTGACTTCCATTATTTTATCATCCCCCAAACTTTACAAAATAAATTATATATAAGCCATTCAAGTTCACTCAATGAATCTTGCAATTATGTAAACATTGAACGAATCTTCATACTATAAGTTCAACCAAGCAAGCCATTTTTAGAATAGAATAGAATGCATTTTATTGTCAAAATGAAATTTTGCTGCATACAGTTCTCAAAGGGTGACCACCTCCAATATACACTACATAACCGTGACATAATAAATAAGTACAAAAGTATGCATATACCCACATATATTATATGACAGAGGAACAACATAGTCTAGTTCAGATATATACATGTACATGGCAAGAAAAACAAATCTTGCAAGTTTACCAGATGGATGGCGTAGGGAACAAAACTCTTACAGAATCTGGTAGTCTTGCTAGAAATATTTCAAAATCTCCTCCCAGAGGGAAGCAACAGAAACAGACCATAGAGTGGGTAGGAGGTGGGGAGTCTCCACCAATGTTTTGAGCTCTAAGCACATAGTGCTTATAAGCAGTATCCTGAATAACAGGAAGCAAGCTTCCTATAATCTTCTCAGCTATCCTTACCACTCTCTGTATGGATTTTCTATCTGAGGCATTGCTTTCAACAAACCAAATAGTGATGCAGTTTGTTAAAATGCTCTCAATCATGCTTAAAAAGTGGCCAGGACAGAAGGAGAAAGAAGTGCTCTCCTCATCTGATGCAGTTGAGAAATTCTGCTTGATTGTTTTTTTATCAGTTATATTCTTCTCTGTTTAAGTCGTGTTTGCTGGTACATATATGATATGAAGCCATGCTTTCTGTAATCATAGTCTGATAAATACACTAGTACGACTGAGTTTACATACTGTGTTAAGCCACAAACAATGAATTGCAAGCCACAATGACTAAAATTCACATAATATGCTAAATCAAAATCAAGCACTTATTTCATGATGTAGCACAGTGTCTGAATCCTATCATTACCTCATACTGTTGTTGAATAGAGTTCCTTCTGGGTTGTTCCTTCCTGAAGATTTTTTTTTAATGTAACATTAAAAATTATTCTTCCTTTCTACTTTTTTACTTTGAAAAACTTACCACCGAGTTCTTGTTTTCTAGAAACATCTTGGAACACCAATGAGGATAAACAAACTATTGAGTTTCTGTTGCTCTTATAAGACTTCTGCTATTCCACCATATATGTCGCCTATTTAACATTCTGCAGCAGTTACCTGTTCTGTAATTTGGATTATATACTTTTTATATCAAGATGTTTTCTTTCATCATTTTTTTCTGTATTCTCTGAAAGCATATATTTCTTTAACTCTCAGAGTTTCTATACTATTGGAACTTTCATAGAAGATCCTGTAGCAAAATAGTTTGTCATGCTTCTCTAGTTACTTCATCTTTACCAATGTAAGGTGCTGCCAATCAACTGAGGGTAAGCTATAATGTTGTTATTTATGCAATACAGATTAAAAAAATAAATTAGTTTTTGCTGAAGGTACCAAAAGGTGTTGAATTTTTAAAGTCAGCAAATCTCTTGTGGATTCTACTATGATTCAGATATTACATTGTTGCTTGAGAATATAATCCTTCTCTGAAATTTCCATAAAAATCCAATTTACCTACTTTATAATTTTCAAGGCTTAAACTATAGGGCATGGTTTATGTTTTTCAAAAGCTTTAGGATTGATTTAGATTAATTTTAAGCTTCTTTCTTTCCTTCTTTCATAATCTTTTACTTCATGAACAGCTTGTTCACATCAAAGGAAGCCATTCCAGAAGGGTTGGGAATGGGAATGTAAGAATGTAAGAATGTAAGAATCAGGAAGTCAAAACCAATTGACAAAATTCATTTGGCTACCAATTGCTAGTTGGAGAAAATTGAAAAAGAAAAATCAAAACATGTTATCAGGTTTCCCCAAAACACATTATGATATTAAACAACCCCTACCATTGGTGAAATGAGGAATAATAAAGAAGAGGGTATAAGTATTTTGAACAGAGACTGTTCAAATATCCTCTTCTATTAGGGTTGTGTGATCAGTCATCACTAAATTATAATTCCAATTACTTTTAAGTTAAACTGGTAGATAAATCCAGATTGCAAAGAATAACTGCATATTGCATCTTATTTCTGTTTTCTATTGATGGAAGGGCTATATCAGAAAAAGCCCATATTTCCAAGCAAAAACTTTGAACACCTCTAACACATTGTGCAAATATTATGCATTTTGAACTTAAATAGATTTATTCTGTGGAAAGTAATAAAATTGGTGTGTTTGTGGTGGAATCTTAAGGGTTACAAATAAAACCCATTATTTGTTTGGAACTCTGATAAAATTATCTTAGTAAGAGAAGATTAATGGATGTGAAAAAATATAATCTTGATGCAACCCATGAACTGTCATGAAAGCTCTTTAATGAGGAAAACCCCAATTGGTGAGTCATTATGTGCTAATCAAGGTGTGTGATATGCAGATGTAGCATAGTTGCTACCTATTAGCAAGAAGATGTACCTTTCCTGAAGTTTTGTGTTAGCTAGACAGACCCTAGAAAAAAGATCTTTGGCTTGTGGAGGTGACATGGTAAAAACAAGAGGCTAATATGTTCCTATGCTTTAGCTTTCAGCTTAATTGAAGCACATATTTTCATGATTGTAGGAAAGTCTATTGTGCACCTGTGGTGGCCAAGTGCTAATGCAGGACTTCCCTCAGACCCTCCCTCACTCTCATTATAATCTTCCTTCCTTTTTCCTTTTTTTCTTTTTCCTTCCCTTTTCCTTCCTCTTCCTACTTCCTTCCCCTTTCCTTATTTTTCCTTCCTTGCTCTCTTCCCATCTTCCCTTCTTTTTCTTTTTCTTTCCTTTTCCCTTTCTCCTTTCCTGTCCCTTCTTGCATGCTGAAATGCAAAAGGGGAAACATTTCTCCTTTTGTTTTGCTTTCAGTTTTTTTTTGCTAGCTCCCTGCCAGCAAAAATGGAGCTGGGGTGTGTGTGTGTGTTCTCCTGGGGCCCATTTTCAGCCACAACAGTTTCTTGTAGCCCTCTGCCAGTGAAAATGGGCTCCATTTTCACTGGCAGAGGCTGCAGGAGGATGTTGCGGCTGAAAACAGGGTCCGGAGGGCCGTGTAGGGTCTTCCTGAGCTCCATTTTCACTGGTCCTTTGTTTTTTCCAAGGCAGCCCTGCAGTTTAGATATAAGCTCCCTGTGGGCTGGATCTGGCCCACAGGCTTTGAGTTTGACACCCCTGCTTTAATGGATTTCCATTGAATGGATGCCTTTAAGTGGCATTTCGTATGGCAGTACTATGGACTTTACGTTTGTGACCTTCACAAAACTACTGAAAATTGATTTTTTTTCTGGAAGGCCTATGATATAGGATGATGCCTAAATTCACTGATCTATAGCTGGGTTTATGATTACATACTTTAGGCTTCCCCATCCCCCACTTTTCCCTCTTTTAATCTTACTGTGGATATTTTAATTTTTGTATTTGACTTCTTGTACTTATTTACTGTAAACTTTGGAGAGACTAGTGACTGAAGTACGTTGAAATGCAATAAATCATTACTGTGCAATAAATCATTACTCCTTCTATTCTATGATAAAAGGAAAGAGCATTCCCTCTAAACCTGTCACTTGTACAACTATAGTATTTTTCTGCGTATACAAGACACTATTTTTTCTTAAAAATATTTATCTAACAATGGAGAGGTGTCTTATACACAGGGGGCCAAGAGGAGGAAGGTGTGGCCCATCCCTATCCTCCACCTCTGCTGCACATGCTGGACAAGCCTCCCACGATGGCTAACTTGACCCTGGGTGAATCAGTTGTTAAATTACTCCCCCCCACACTATCAAAATGGATCCTGGGCACTGGGCTGCAATGGAGAAGCAGGCAATGGAGCAGCTGGAGTGAGGGAAGGAGAAGGCTGCTTTCCCTCTTTCTTCTTGCTGCTCCTCCTCAAGTTAGCAAAGAAATGCTTGAGGGAAGCAAGAACATCTGGGTGCCAGGCATTGAAACGGGCCAGCAGTTTCCAAGACCGACCACAGGGAAGGCTGACATCAACTGGCACTTAAACATGGAAGCATTCCAGATTTCTGAATTTTGAGTGAGAAAAGTGGGAGCATCCTACAGATGGAAAAATATGGTAATTAACTTGCAGAATATTTGCGGCTGTAGCCTTGACATAAAGAATTATTATTTTTTTCGGTATCTCTTCACTGCCATTCAATATTCACTTGTATTTTCACAGGTGATTGGCAACTCTGCCATTAAACAAAACAGTCCCTAAGCAAAATCATGACTGTGCCTATGATCTTACTTCAGCTTTTCTTTGTTATATATGAATGTGAGGGTTGGTCAGAAGTTACTTTTTAAGTCACTGCTGTAATACACTGTTGTAATACTCTTGCTTACACGGAGATGCAGAAAAAATATATCCTTCCAATAATTGCTAGGTATTCTGGGGTTGTTCCAACACTGCTTATCTCCATTGGCTACTTAAGAATGAACACGATGAATCTGTAAGTCCAGCGCAGGTGGCGAGATTCTGCACAGCAGCACTGGAGATTTGTCAGAAACATGGCTCTAATCCATCAAAGATATTTTATACAATAAATGTGGCAAACCTTTTGCATTGCTTATTCCTTTCCCTTTTAGCATTAAACTGATTATGGGCCACACAGTTTATGGATTGTAACTTTAGTATAGTTAGACCATATTAACAGACTGGTTTTATCATATACTTTATCTGCTATTTCTAATTTTATTCTAGAATTTTTAATTGTATATTTACTGTGTGTTTTAATTTGTTCTGGTCTCTGGTCTAGGACTGTGCTAAATTGAATTGAATTGAATAATAAGAGGCAATTGCAAGCGAGGACTACCAGAAACTGATATTCACCAATTGGACATACAAGCCAAATTCCATATCTTCCATTGTCACTAAATGTAGAGAAAAGAACTTAAGGTAAGCAACATGATTTAACAGAGCTCAGTATTTGGAATGTCAATAATGGCTTGGGAAATTTTGCCCCAAATCAGGTGCATTAACCAGAATAATAATTAAACAATGTGGTTACTTGTGAGTAAATAGGCATTAGGCAATGTTACACAGACTCTTTTTTTTAATTTCATAAGAATTTTCTACATAACTCTGTACAAGACGGTAACAATTGTATGGAACAAAAAAATCATAATTAAAAAAGCTGACAACATGAGATCAATAATACAGCTTCTAAACTACCTCAGGGGTCTTTTATTGCCTGACAAGTGGGCTAGTACTTGAAATATAACAACAGAAATAACAAACACTGCTAAATTATTAAACATCCTATGGGAAAACTCTGGAGTTCAAATTTGTGTCCTCCTATTCCTTTTTTATTTTTCTTTATTCCAAAGACACAAGATAAGTTTAGTTAGCTTTTTAGCTTGGGTAGGTGGCATATTTTTCTCCTGTATTGTTCTGAACTTTTTGTTCTACTAAAACAAATAAACCAAAATTCATTTCCATTCTAATTGTCTCTCCCCAAAATCAAGTTATTTCCTGTTATACTGAATTACAGTTCCTAGAAATCCCTGCCAGCCTCAAAAACAGTTAAACATTTGATGAACCCCAAGTTGGAAATTACATTCTATCTTAATAAGTTACATTCATTCTGGGAAGCACTATGCTTCTTATTTTTTTAAACTAATATTTATATGCAACGCAACCCAAAAATAAAATAAGCACACAACTTCTATAACTGAAGGAAATAAAATTCTACCTTGGCATCTTAATGTGGGATCAAAATGTTTAATGTTACATCATTACCAGAGGCGGTATTCAGCAGGTTCTGACTAGTTCTGGAGAACCAGTAGACAAAATATTGAGTAATTAGGAAAAACGGCAAATTCCACCTCTGACTGGAGATTTTACAGTATCCTTCCCCGACACGCCCACCAAGCCACGCCCACAGAACCAGTAGTAAAAAAAAAATTGAATCCCACCACTGAACATTATAGTGATGTTTCATACATACTCTTCTTCATTCTATTTCTGTTGAGATAAATACGGATAAAATCTTATTTACATTGCATCTGAGCCTTATCAAAACATGGGTGCTTTCAAATTCATAATTTTTTTCATTGAAAATCATGGTGGGGAGAAAATAAATTGTGGTAAAATGAGAAAGGGCAATATTGGGGTTTTTTTAGTTGTAAATTATTTTTGGTCTTTAAAAAGGTGTGATATCAGCCTTAAAACAAAAATAAGAAATCTCAGCTTTGCAGAAGATATGGAACAGAAAGTGTTATATTGAACAGATAAGTGACCATCATAAAAATATGCATAAGGTGTGCTTCATTTTGAGTTGTTTAACATAATATTTTGGGGAAAAATTAAGTATTTTCCCCCTCAATGGTAAGAAAAATAAAATTAAACAAAAGGACGAGATAATAAGATAATTGGAAGAGATAAGAGTTTTGGCTTCCATTCATTTTCAGATGCAACTGCATTTGTGATCTTTTTTCCAAATCAAGACTTGCAATTGTATATTGTGGGGTCAAGGATCTATTTAACACTTCCTTTATGAACCACAGATGCATTTTTATAACTTTGGCATTTTTACAATTGTATCTTATATTTAAAATTATATATGTTTCTGCAATGTTTGTAAAGGCCCGGGCCCACTGGCCGATGGATGCAAAACGTATGCATAAAGGACACAGCGGACGAGCAAAATTTTGCAGGTGGCTCCATCCGTTGTCATCCGCTCCAAAAAGTGGCAAAAATTTGCATAAACAGAATGGAAAAGAATGGACGTGGGTAGTATGTAGCAGGGTGTTAACGGATGTTTTCATCCGGAAGCGTAGCAGATGAAAGCGGATGGAAGGGATGACACCTTCCGAAGGGGTTACAGGGGAAATTTCGAAAGCGGACGCGCATAGCGGATGAAGTGGATGCATACATACGCCTTAAGGAAAGAAAGGGGATGGGGGGGTAGATGCCGTGGCGGATGTATATCAGATGCAAAAACTGTTCACTTGCATCCTTTCTATTTCGTGCTACTAATGATTATAGACCGTTCCATGTACGTTTTCTTTCCTCCTCTCTGTTTTCAGTTGGCAGCGGATTGTGAGTTGCAAGGATGCCCAGAGGATGCAGAAGAGATACACGACGTTTCACCGGATGATAACGGACATGAACGCTTGTTGCTCGTATGTCGGCGGATTATTCATCGTACATGGGCAGAAAGTTCATCCGGTTCACTAAAGTTTTGTGCAGCTCAAAACTTCTTGCGTGGATGAAATCGCAGTGGACGGATGCTCGACGGATAGAGTGTATGAAACACATATGTAATGAGTACACAATAGATGCATAGCATTTTCCAATGGATGGCAAGCTTTTTTAAAAGTTTTACATCCTCTTTGCATCCGTAAGTGCAGTGGGACTGGGCCTTTAGCCAATAGCAATAGCAATAGCACTTATATACCAATATCAGCATGTTGCTCCCCTCCACATACCCAATCTGGGTCCTTATTTTACTGACCTCAGAAGTATGGAACGCTGAGTCAGTGGTGGGATTCAGCCAGTTCATACCACGTTGGGAGAACCGGTTGTTTAACTTTCTGAGCAGTTTGGTGAATTGGTTGTGGGAAGAACTCATTAGGGCAGAGAACTGGTTGTTAAATTATTTGAATCCCACCATGGGTTGAGTCAACCTTGAGCCAGTCAAGATCGAACTCTAGACTATGGGCCAAGTTAGTCTGCAATACTGCATTCTGAAGCACCGCACCATCGTGGTTCTTCATACTGTGAATTCTGTTCTTTAGCTATTAATGGATTTTATGTGCATATTCTGAAACTTTAATCAGTCACTTCTTTGCTTTAGGAACTTGGCAATGGGGTTTTCATATGCAACCATGCAATTTACCAGAGAGATTATAACTTTATGCTACCATTTCATGCCACTGCCATATATGTTCACTCAAGAACACATCTGAAATCTTTAATAAATTAATCTGCACAGATCTAAAAATTCATTTTAAAAAGGATCTTTTCTTAAATCAAGAATTGTATCATAATGTACACATACAGTAACAATGCTGAATCTTCTAAAGAACTAGAAAAGCAGGCCTGCCTATGCTTGGAAAATGTTTAGCAAGGATTGGTTTGGAATTTGTTCCACCAGGAGCACAGTATCTCCCTACTATTTATGAAAATGGCTCATCTTTTTTTCAGCCTTCTATGGTTCAATTATGATTAATTTGTTAATAATTAAATTAATGAAGTAACTGACCCATTTAAATAGTCACACTGTTTTCTGCTTTTATGTAAATTTGGGGGGCGGGGAAGAAGGAGTTACTTTAAAAAGGTGCAGGAAGGTGTTGGGTTTCTAGTTGCCTGAAGTAGGTTTTTATGCATATCATGGATAACCCTGCTATCGGTATATGTGTAGAGAGAGTAGCAGAATGTTGAAATCATTCCAAAAACTTAAAGATGCCTTGGATTATTACTCAATTCTCTGTCACTCTGCCTTTTGACCAAGGCCATAGGAAGAATGTAATTACTTTTGGACCAGTTTTCTCTACCTTGAAATGGAAAGATTCAAAGTGGTCATGCTGAGAGTTGGCTCTTTTAGCAGGTCTTGATATGCTTCATCAGTAAAAATTTGTTCCTCTGTGGGAAATAGTAGAAGCAAGCCAGATAGGTTTACAATACCTCTGTTCATGCTTTTCAGGTGTGACCAGCAGTTGCAATGGATAATTGGGTTTACACCCCAGGGGTTCTTCTTATGCCTTTGTCCTCTACTTCTGGTCAACACTGATGCAAAATAGATTGGTGAATCCTAACATGTAGAACTGCTAGTTTAATTTCTGATATAGTTATTAGTTTTTTCTAACTATATAATTAAGCTCTCACTATAAGGTATTTTTTCTTTTATTGTTATTTGTAGACTACAAGTAGAAGATCAAATGATGTTGCATAGATTAAGAGAGCTAAGAAAAGAGCTGTCACAAAAACAAGTGTGTGGAGCATATTCACTAAAATGAATGAATATAGCATTGAAAGACTTGGGTAGGATGACAAATTGCTTATAAGAAAAAAAAGTTTTATGACTAATATGATACATGGTGCACAGGAAAAAAAAAGAGTTTTATTTCTTTCCCACAATATTGAATCTGGAATCATCCAATGAAACCAAACGATAGACTTCTTTCTGTCTGTATTTAATATCCTTTCTTCACACAGCATGTATTTAAATAGAGGAATTCGCTCTCATCAAAGGGGGCGATGGTTCCTTACTTAGGTAATTTAATAAGAAGGGATTACTTACTTTGATAGATGAGAAAACTATGTGCAGTTATTAGACATGAGCGTTACGCATGGGTACCAGGATTAGAGATAGCAAGCCTCTGAATTCCAACTGCAGAGGAAGAAAAGCTTTTGCATGCTGGAGTCTTGATATAACTGTCAAGGCCAAAGCGAACCTGGCTGAGGCCATCTTTACGGGTTCAGGGTTGCCATGAAAGAGGGACAGGGAGGAAATAGTTGCTGGGGTCTTGTAGTCAAAAAATTTTCCTGTGGGAACCAAGGACATTTCAAAAGGTAGAGGGGAAGAGGAAAAGTAGCGTAACCTTGCAATTGGCTGGAAATTTTATTGGACAATGTTCCTGATGCGTGGGGAGGGGGGAAAGGGGAACTTTCACTTTTTAATTAGGTGAAAACCGCAGGAACTTTCAGAATTGGTTTTTACCAATTGTGCCAATATGGGATTCCCCTGATTTGGATTCGTTCATGCGAACCCCTAGCTCCGATGATAGCTGGCTCTGAACCAATTTGTGATGATGATCATGTGGGCCTGTCCACCTGCCCCTTCGCTGTACTCACTGAGCTCAGCTGATTTGCATGGTAGAGCGGATTGCCATGCCTCAGCTGTGTTACTTCCCCAAAGAAACATTGAAGGTAAATAATTTTGAAAGCTGTGCATGGGCACGCATTGCTTGTCAAGTGCATGCATGGGTGAAGAGTGCATGTGCAATTAGCAAACCGGTTGTTACACCGTCAGCATCCCACCACTGAATATGATGTAGCCAATAAAGTGTTATTTCTGCCAGCCTTGGAGTTCTCCTTTCAATGGGTACATTACTTGGAATGCTTGTTAATAGCTCTACTTTAATTCAGCCATTTTTATGACATGTCTCTGAGAATTCCTGGATATTTTTATTACAGTCACTCAGTCCTCCCATTAAAAGAAGAGTATTTCCCCCTCCTTCCCAAAGAATAAAGTAAAGTAAATAAAGAATAAAGGAAACCTTTTTCCAAAGAAACCTTAGATATATTTTCCCCTTTATTTTGATTACACCCAATTTACAAATAGTCTTTAGCTTACAATTATTCATTTAGTGACTGTTCGAAGTCACATCAGCACTGACAAAAGTGATGTAGGACTGTTTCTCCCACGTAAGGCCCTTGCAGCATCCCACGCCCATGGTAACATCATCAAAATTTGTATACTTGGCAATTGGCTCATAGTTATGATGGTTGGTGCATCTCAGGACAAGTTATCACCTTTTGAGACAAGCAAAGTCAAGGAGGAACACAGATTCATTTAATAATCTTGTTACTAACTCAACAACTGCAGTGATTCACTTAATGATTATGGCAAGAAAGCTAGCAACATGGGGCAAAACTCACTTATCAATTGTCTTGCATAACAACAGAAATTTTGGGCTCAACTATGGCCATAAATATAGAACTATCTGTGTTCTCAAATTCATTAAAATTTTCTTTTCTTTTTTTTTTAAACAAATTTTATTGGTTTTACAATTAAAAACACATTGACAACACATACACAATTGAAAAAGCAGAAAAGGAAAGAAAAGAGAGGGAGAGAGAAAAAAGGATGGAAAACAATTAAAAACATTCTCATTTTTGACAGTTTGTAAGATCTTTTCTTCCCTTAATT
>BHFT01024294.1:0-29395 GCA_004320025.1 Laticauda laticaudata | reverse complement strand
CATCGCATTAACCAACGGATGGCAAGTGTTTCTCTCCGTTTTACATCCTCTTTCCATCCGTTGGTGCTGTGTGATATGGGCTTTAACTTCAGAGGGTTTGTTGTGTGTGAGGAGCTGGGTCAGAACAGTCATAAATTGTGGTCATGGGACATTGCAACTGTCAAGATACAGGCTGGTTGCCAAGTGCCTGAGTTTTGATTATATGACCATGAGGTCATATAATAGTCATAAGTATGAGAACCATAAGTCAAATTTTTCTGTGCTGCTGTGACTTTGAATGATTGCTAAATGAATGACTGTAAGTTGAGAACTACCTCAACTGACTTTATGCATTACATCAAAGAACCATCAAATCTTCCTTGACCATAAGCAAGAATTAGAAGCCGCTTAGCTTTGTATGTGTATGTATGTATACAGCCATCTATTAAAACTGATCTGTGACTCTTCTTCACTTACCAATTTTTGTCTGTCTTAGCCAAGCACAATCCTTTTGGAAAGTGCCATTTAAATCAGGGCATTCGTAAACATTCCCAAATATATGCTAATTTTAAATGCAATGTTACATAGAAAAATGTGTTAAATCTCCTTGTATTCATAAACTGTGTATACTAAAGAAAATGCATAAATGAAAGCATATTATGGGATCATTATATCCCTAAGGGTATTTTATTGAGAGATTTATGCATTATACATAAATATATATTCATTGAAGAAATATGTCAAAATAGCTGTACTTGAACATTATGGATGTTAGATTGTATATACTATATTATCTTCAGGAGCTCAAGGGCAACAAACATAAAATTCCCTCTCCTATTTTCTTTTCCATGTTCCCATACATTGGCTCAAGAGAGGACTACTCTAAATATGAATTTACTCTCCAGTCCTTATCCAACCCATTAATCTAATCTAGTTAAGGCTCCAGACAAGAAATTGGGAGACTGGGGGTTCTACTTGTGCCTTGGCCATGAAAGCTATCTGGGTGACCTTAAGCCAGTCACTCTCTCTCAGCCCACCTCATAGGGTGATGGTTGTGAGGATAATTGGAAGGCAAAGTGTGTTAGATATGTCCACTGTCTTGAGTTATTCATAAAAATAATAAAGGTGTAATACAAATAAGTATAGACATACTCATCACCAAGCACTGCCTATCATTGATTGATTAGTAGCTAGATCATTGCCCAGATCATTTGGTATTCTTTTGCATGCTTCTTTTTTATATTTAGTAAAGTGAAGTTAGGTATATGAGCAAAGCAATGTAAAACTTTTAATACAGTGGATATTTTAAATATATATTTTAAGCATTTCTTCTTGAAAAGAGCTAGTTTGGTGTAGTGGTTAAGGCATTGGGATAGAAGCTAGAAGGCTGTGTGTGTAGGTCTTGATGCTCTCTGAGCTTGGTTGGTTTGCAGACATTTCAGTATCCAACTTGGTAATATCATCAATACTAGTAAGGAGTGGGGTTTGCTCTCTATTTATATAAAAGTGGCTTGTTCTTTCAGTGTTAGTGGGATCATTCTTGGTAGTTCCTTGATTAGGCTATTGTTTACTGTTTAATTGGTTGTCTGAATTGGTAGTTCTTTGATTGGAGTGTTGTTTGATTTTGGAAATACTTTTTGTAAAGATTAAAATTGTGAGATCTGATCCTAGGCCAATCCCTTTCTCTCAGTCCTGGAAAGGAGGCAATGGGAAACCACTTCTACAAAATGTTGCCAAGAAAACTGTAAGAACTGGTCCAAGCAGTCAACAAGAGTCAGATAACAGATAATCAGAGTTGGAAGGACCTTGTAGATCATCTAGTCCAATCCCCCGTCCAAGCGGGAGACCCTACACCATTTCTGACAAATGGCAGTCCAATCTCTTCTTGAAAGTCTCAAGTGATGGTGCTTCCACAACTTCCGAGGGCAAGGTGTTCCATTGGTTGATTGTTCTCACTGTCAGAAAGTTTCTCCTTATTTCCAGGTTAAATCTCTCCTTGTTCAATTTCCATCCATATTCCTTATCTGGCCTACAGGCACTTTAGAAAATAGATTGACCCCTTCCTCTCTGTGGGAGCCCCTCAAATATTAGAAGACTGCTATCATATCTCCCGTGATCCTTCTCTTTACTAGACTAGCCAAGCCCAGTTCCTGCAACTGTTCATTGTATGTTTTAGCCTCCAGTCCCCAAACCATCCTGGTTGCTCTGCTGGTTGTGAGTCACAAATGACTTGAAGACATCCACACTCAGTGATCTTGAAGCATGCAAGCACAATAGTTGATGGATAACTTGCATCCAATTCTCTATCAGCTAAGAGTAACCATCAGTACAAGATATCTAATAAAGTCTTAAATTACAGAAAGACAAATTCCGGATGAATGTGAAGGAAGGCTTCCATCAGTTAGTACTTTTGTCAGAGGAACCAATTAAAAAGAGAAATATTGATTTCCTTTTCACTGGATGAATACATGAGAATCTAGCTATGATGACCTGTAGTCTCTCGAAATAACCCAAAATCCAAAACATACATTAAAGTCCAGTAATGCCTTCAACTTAACTTCACTGTTTTATAAGGCATAGTTTAAAGTCACAAAAGTAAATAATGAGGCAAAAGGAAACCAAAACAAACTGCATTGAAGAGAGTTCCGAAGCAAGCCAAGATAATTAATCATACATTCCAGGAAGATAACGGGGAGAGTCCATAGGAAGAAGGCCAACAAAGATAAACCTCTTTCAAAGGAAACACTAAACTTTGACTCCAGCAATTCCGACTTTGCAGTTACAAACTTCTACACATAGCTCCCAGCTGCAAGCCACGAGGAGGATCATGATAATCTCCTCCTGAGTAGACCTTGCTTTTCCCTGACCTTCTCCTCTCTGCATGCCCTAGGATGGATAGGGAATGGGCCTGGATCCTCTTCTGATTGCTCAGCTGACCTCTGCCCTTCCCCAGCCTCCTCCACCACCTCTGGATCCACACTCCCACTTCCTCTTGGCTGTTCCTACTCTTCCGCAGAGTCTGTCTCCACCAGGGTCATGACACTAGCTTTTTCCCTATAGTCTTTAATTTGGATTCCTGCAATGATTGACAATTAAACTGAAAGGACCCTTTCCACTGTACAATCATTCGTCAATGACTTTAACTTTAAAGAGTAAAAAAATGCCTAAATGATACCATATAAGTCTTCTTTTGCTTGTTTTCACATCTTAGAAAAAAATTAAAAAGAACACCCCTTCACTCACAGCTATTTCTATCTGTTCTTCTAGCCATTTTTGCAGTTAAGGATTAATTTCCCTCCTCAATGACAGGAAGTCATTAAAATTTCACTGATTTAACTTCTTTGGAAACAGTCATTCTTCTCAAGCAACTTTAGCTAAGGAAGTACTGGTTGAGTGAAAAACATAATCTGATCTGGTTCCTTTTGTTGGCTCCTCCCGACTCTGTCTAAGAAACTCTAAGAAGATGCAAAGATCAAATTTAACCAAAAGAATAGTTGCTATAGTTGCTGCTGCTCTTCTCTTCTTTATTAAAAACAACTTGTAGAAAGTTAATCAACATGTATTACTTAAACAACTCTTTTTTTTCACAGATAGGTCTTCTTGGAGCCAAATGCTATTTCTGTCTTCTCTGTGGAGGTGTCTAAAGTTATGCTGACACACTTCAAAAGACAGATTGCATCGTGCCTGGTTAACAAAAGAAAAGGAAGGGGAAAAAACAGATTTCATGGTTTCCCAGGCAGTCCTTCAAAATGTCATGTTTGCATTTTGACAGCTGATGTACCTATCTCCTGGAAGAGAGTCGTGGTAGTGAAACGGACAAGAATGGTGATGATATGCCTCAGTTCTC
Organism: Laticauda laticaudata; assembly: GCA_004320025.1. NCBI lineage: Eukaryota > Metazoa > Chordata > Lepidosauria > Squamata > Elapidae > Laticauda > Laticauda laticaudata. Next base: position 25,569 of record BHFT01024294.1, on the reverse strand, counting down.
TTGGCACTGATTTTGCTATACCTGATTCAAGTCACCCTCTTATGGCCAGGAATGTGGAAAATCCTCCTTTGGCATCTTGGCATTTATCAAATCAATGATTTTAGTTATTTTGCTGGGAGTCTCTTCAACTGTGCCACCGTTGGCTTGATCAAGATGCAAAGTAACCAATGCAATAGGTTTATGGTTGCCTACTTGGACCCTGATTTCAATAAAACAGAGGGACCATCTGTTTAGCTTTAATTTGAAAGACGAATATAGAAAAAACAAATATATTTATTTTTTCATTTGATATTTTTGAAGATTCTGTGAAAAGTAATGTCAAAGTATAGGATCTGTGGAGATTGTGTCCCTGATAATAGTTTCATCTCACGATAAGCCATTGTTTGGTTGCTTGCATATGTTTCAAGTAAAGAAAGTTATTTGTCCTTCCATTAGCTGATTGGTAGGAAAGGTCAAGGAGCGAGTGCAGCATGGATCCCAGAAATGTTTTTTAAATTGTAATTAGTTAGAGAAACAGTATCTTGAAAGCCCATCCAAATTTTGTCTTATATTAAACCAAACCGATGTGAGCTATTTTGATTTTTTTTCTTATTTTGGTGATGAACTTTTCTGCAAGTCCTTCTTTAACATCTCACTCATAATTTTCTGGAGTACTGCATCCAGTTTGGGTCACCACCAGGGGTTGGATTCTACCAGTTCAAACCTTTTCACTAGAACCGGTTGTTAACATTCTAAGCAGTTCAGAGAACTGGTTGTTAGAAGAAATTACTGGCCTAATCCTGTAAGGAAGGCAGGAAGGAAACATTCTGGGGTTGCTTACAGAAACTGCCTCTCCATTAACCCTTATTACATTCTTGGTAGGACAAGACTTCCTGTCCCAGGAATGTCTCTGGAATTTTTTCCCCCTCCTTTGCTGGTACTTTGCTTGTGTGAAATGACCAAAGTTACAATGGCACTGAAAAAAGTGACTTAAGACCTGGAGACTAAAACATAGGAATAACGGTTGCAGGAACTGGGTAAGGCTGGTCTAGAGAAAAGGACTAGGGGTGACATAATAGCAGTATTCCAGTATTTGAGGGGCTGCCACAAAGAAGAGGGGCAAAGGACCAGAAGGCAGAACAAGAAACAAGGGATGGAAATGAATCAAGGAGACAAGCAACCAGGAATTGAGGAGAAACTTCCTAACAGCGAGAACAATTAGCCTTCCCTACAGAAGTTGTAGGTGTTTCATCATTGGAGTTTTTAAGAAGAGGTTGGACAGCCACTTGTCTGGAATGGTATATGATCTCTTGCTTGAGCAGGGGGTTGGACTAGAAGACCTTTAAGGTCCCTTCCAGCTGTATTCTGATTGATTTTCTTATCTCTAAGATCAACCCTACATTGTTTTAATGAAAGATGCCAACCTTAGTCAACAGCTAGTTTACTTAGAGGGTTATTTATTGGCGAGGATGAACCTTTGCCTTGTCTCCCTTTGCTGTAACATTAGCATGTTCAGTTATAAATGCCATGTTCTTTTGATGTTCTTTTCCATGAAAAAAAAATGATGTAGCCTGGAACGCAGATGGCATTTCTTAAAGAACCAGATTTAGATTGGGCAATTTGAATTTTTGACTCTTAGATCAGCATTCATCCCAAAATAGAACTGGAAGGTTTCCCTCTGCTTCTTTCTCTATCTTTATTGGAAGCTGGGCAAGGATTTCTGATGACCAGTTATTTAAAAGGATATCGTATCCTAGATTATACTTCCAGAATACATAAGAATATTGTGAGTGGATTGTTGTGCATGGGGAATTTTCAGCTGTATTCAGTACTCAAGACAAATTCCTGGGTTTCAATATTTTAACATTTCAATATATTTTACACAAGGCTATAGTTGATGAAACTCTAGATTCTAGGAAAAATAAACAAAGAGTAAAGTTAGGTCTTATAAATCTGAAACCTTTGTATCACTTAAAAGGGATAGATTACCTTTTAGAGCTTGTTGACAAACTATGATAGATGTAGTATTTTACATTGTACAGGTATTCCTTGCTTACCAGCAATAATTGGGACCAGGGACTCCATCACTAAGGCACATCATCATGTGGTCCCAGTGACTTACAATAGCAGTTCCGTCATCCCAATTGTGGTCATTAGATGAATCTGGCATGGTTAAAGCATCCCACAATCATGTGATCACCATTGTGACTTCCTGCTGGTTTTCCCATTGACTTTGCTTGCCAGACGCCAGCAGTGAAGATCACACATGGTGATTATGTGACCATGGGATGTAAATAGAATAGAATAAACAGAGTTAGAAGGGACCTTGGAAGCCTTCTACTGCAATCTCCCACTTAGGCAGAAAACCCTACACTAATTCAGACAAATCATTATCCAATCTTTTCTTAAAAACTTCCAGCGTTGAAGCATTTACAACTTCTGGAGGCAACTTGTTCTACTGATTAATTGATCCCACTGTCAGGAAATTTATCCTTAGTTCTAAGTTGCTTCTCTCCTTGATTAGTTTCCATCTGTTGCTTCTTGTCCTATCCTCAGGGGCTTTGGAGAATAGCTTGACCCCCTCTTCTCTGTGGCAGTCCCTGAGATATTGGAACACTGCTGTCATGTCACCCCTAGTCCTTCTTTTTATTAAATTAGACATACCCAATTCCAGTAACTGTTCTTCATATATTTTAGCCTCCAGTCCCCTTATCATCTTTGTTTCGCTTGTCCATACTCTTCCTAGAGTCTCAACCTCTTTTTTTTTTACATTGTGGCAACCAAAACTGGATGAAGTATTCCATGTGTGGCCTTATCAAGGCATTATTGTGTTGTGACAACATAGTCACAAACTAGTTGCCAAAGTTTTGAATCTTGATCATGCAACCTCAGAGGTACTGCAACAGCCACAACTATAAGGACCTATTGTAAATATAGAACATTGGAGCTCTTCTAGCCCAACCACCTGCCCAGTGTAGAAATTCAGATCTTTTTATTCTGAAGTCCTCCCCAAATTTTCTTTTTCCTATTTGTTCCTTCTTGTGCCATCTTTTGGAACAATTTTGCTTGATCTACATAACAGCCTTTCAGATGCTTAAGAGCAGTTCTTATGTCTCCCACCATCTTCTCTTCTCCATTCTAAACATAGTTCATGGTTTAAGCTATTCTTTCTTTCCTTCCTTCTTTACTTCCTTCTTTCCTTCCCTCCCTCCCTCCTTCCTTCCTTCGTTCTTTCCTTCCTTCCTTCCTTCCTTCTGATGTTTTACCTAATAGAAAGTCTTCACAGAGCATGGACAGGATAAAAAAAAAGATAAAGAAAAATAAAGGTACTGCTATTCCCCTTCCCAATTCAGAATCTTTGCCATTTTCTCACAAAAGTGATAGGACAAAACTGGCTTTGAGAATATCTGTCAGGATTCAGCATCTGCCTCTCCTACACAAGCCAACAGAACCAAGACAAATGCTAAAATTAGGGGCAACACTGAAATTATTCCTTTTGTCGCTGACAAGACAGTTTACATCTGATCTTTTAAAAGCACTAGTGACATCGACAATTTTCCAGATGCATAATGAAAACATGTAAGGCAGGGCATCTGAATGGCTTTTTAAGAGTCAACCCCTGAAACTGCATTCAAGAGCTCTTCTGCCTACTGACAGGGCTTAATAATCATAATGCTAAGCGAAGTCATTGTGGTAAGACTAGATGAAGCCATTGTCATTAGATGGAACAGTTTTTCCCCCATATGAAGGCATGACAAAGAGATTGCTTGGAGCTGGGCTACCTTTTGTGAAACTTGCCATGTTGACCTGCTAACCTCAGCTTGAATGAGGACAGGTATTGGTAGCATATTTTTAAGCAACTTTGGACTTTGCTGAATTAGCAATAGCATCTCTTTTCTCTGTGTGTGTCAAAGCTAAACCTTAATCTCCAGTTTTCTGCAGAACCAGATGTTGATGTAGATCAGCAAAACAAATGGGAGCTGGCTATAGGTCTTAATTGGGCTGCTGAGCCAGGCAAAATCTAATTTGAAACATTTATTTGTTTCAGAAAAGTCAGTCTAATTCAATGTGGTCATCCAGACTGAACAGCTAAATTGGGCTGATTGAATTTGAATTTCTGAACTCATTCAGAAAAAAAAATCAACTAAAATACTGAGAGGTATATGATTTGATTCAATTGTTTGACTTGTCTTTTTTATTCAGAAAGTTGATTCAAATCTGAGAATGATTGGATGGCCTTAAAATTGATTTTTTAAATAGAATAGAATAGAATAGAATAACATAGTTGGAAGGGACCTTGAATGCCTTCCAGTTCATTTGCATAGGTTTACTATATGTGTTTCTGAAAAATACAACAAATTTCCTCTTTCCTCTGGACAATTTCTTCTTTCCTCATGCTTCATAAGTCATAACTCTTCTTTGCAATCCCATGGAACACAGCACACTAGGTTTCTCTGCTCTAGTGGACCTATTGTCATAATGGATAATCAGTTAAATATGAGCCAGTACTGTGTGGCAGCAACCAAAAAAAAAAAAAAAGCCGCAACAGCAGTGCTAGGGACTGCTTTAAGAGATGGAATAGCATAAAGAGCATGCTGAAGTTGTGCTATTGTGCTGAGCTGTATCAAAAGTTAGTTCATCACAACGCCTGCGACTTAGCTTATACGCTTGCACACAAGGCGCGCTACCTCCACCGCAAATCTAACCATCTCCCAAGACTAGGGGCAAGGCACACCCTAACTACCTCAATTCCAACTGCTGGCTGGCGTTGAATGCAAGGTCTGCTCAATGGCAAGAGGGCCTTGTGATAAAATACCTGAATTTTCCTCTTAAGTAAATATGGGGGCTAAATTCGAATATATTTTTCCTGTGAAACTGGCTCATGCATCGTCTCCCTGACTCCATTACCAGCAGTATAGAGACTATCATCGTTTTTACCTGATGGCAGATCATGAAATTGCATAGAGGAGGTGGTGTTGCTATCTTCCTATAAAAAGTCGCTTAGCATCTAAAAAACCGTTATCGGGCATGTTGGTACGGGGTTTAGAATTTCGATTCTTACTATGTCACAGAGCACCCTGATTCATGACATGGACAGCATGTTAAAACAGTCGCTAAATCACAACTAACATGGGCAGCAATCCTGGGCCATACCCCCGGCTTTTTATGCTTCTTCTTGGTGACTTCAATCTACTCTCAATCATTTAACTGGACCTAAAGAATGTACAACTGAAGCGCCACACATGCAACGTTCCACAATGCTTGCGTTAGCAAATCTGGACTGGAACACTAGTAACTAAACAAACGACTAGACTTAAGCAACTGCCTTGATCTCATCTTCTGTAATAGTTTTTGAATTGCAATTTAGGCCAGAATAGAAATTAAAGGAAACACCTTTCAAACAAGCAGTGATGCACAACACTGATTGTCTTTGTTCTGCAAGCATACGTCCACATAAAAATCATCACAATGGATGTAATCGGCGCCAATTATATCTCAAAAGAGGCAACTATATCTTATAAGACAAGCGATCTCTCATCCCTTTATTGGCATTGCTCCATTGACTGGATGCAATATCTGTTGAAAGGACCATTACAATATTTTTACTTGAAGTCAAATAGATCATCAAACTTTATGTACGCAACAGCTCCGCAAAACAAAACAAAAGCAGATCACCCATACAATAAAAAAACTTCCATTCCAAAAGAGATCACTTTGCTGAAAAACAAATCTAGGTCACGTTGCCCAACTTCAAAAGCGATACAAAAAATTTAGACTGAATGCATACCAATAAATAAAGACTGAATGGCACAATTATCACATTAAAAGCAAGATGAAAAGCCTTGCATGCACGCAATTCCACCGCACAGACTTTTACAATTTTGTAAACACAAATTGAAAAAGACTCAAAGTCATCCGGACATTCCGTTGATAGGGACTAATGGTAAGACTGCAACAATGAATGCCATGAAAGCGCAACTCTTTAAACATTCTTATGGTCTGAATATTTGTAACACAGCACATGAATCGATGCCGCATATTTGCCTGAGGCCGAACCACAGAAAACTACAAATGATCTAATAGCATATTGATTTTACAGAAGACAATGTTGAAAAAGGCACTTTGTGCTATCTAAAACCATCTCTGCCTATTGGACAGACATAATATGTGGGCTACTTCTTCAGATAAAAGCTAATCCTACTGCCATAAACCAAACACACCAAGCAGAACCTCTGGAGCATAACCTTTGAAAAAATCTTTCAGGACCAGACTTTCTTGCTAACCTTATGGTCAAAAGCCACGGTATGCCCGCCATCTCAAAGAGGGAGATCGCCAGTCTATTGTTGAAAATTAACAGACATCTCTCGCTTATGCTGTTGTCAGCGTCTAAAAGTCATAGGAATTCATTATTAAGCCATCCATTCATCCTCCACTCAGAAACAAACAACAGCTACTGCTCTATAAATCAATTGAGGTTCAGGAAAAAAAACTATATTAATCGCGAACTCTTACCACTGGCAAAAACATATGGATTTATACCACTCGATCAGGGCAAAGCAATAGACATCAGATCTACGTAATTCTGTAATTGCTGTCAGTGTGGGCACGACAAACACACTCCTAAAATAAAATGTCTTATGGATAGCCTCTGGACACCTGCATAACTGTGTTGGAAGCATTCGCTGGTCAAACAGTAGCAACAAATGGTCAAATTGGGAGTTGCGCTATCAAATTCTGTATCTGTCAATAGTGGTGGGCCGGCGCCCAAGGGCAGTGTTTTTAGGCACAGAGTCTCTTCATACTCGCACATAAATAGTAACCTCTGTGATCATATTAAGAGGGCAACTGTGTTCTCTTCGGCTTGAATGGATTTAAAAGTTGTTGCAATACCACAGACAATACTGCCTATGCCCTTTGAAACGATCTTGACTTTGTATCAGAAATGGTCAAACAAATGGTAACTTCAAATTCTCAACAAATAAATGCTCTGTCCTTAGCTAATCATTGGGCAAAAAAAATCAGAAAATAAAAATACAGACTGAGTAGTTCAGACCTGTTGAATGATCCAAGCTCTATAAAGGACCTTGGAATATTCATCTCTAATGATCTAAGTGCTAGAGCCGCATTGTAGCTACATAGCGCGAAAAAGGCATTAAGATTGTTGTTACTGCTTAATCCTACGTAGCTTTTTCTCTAGTATACCACACAGCTTAACTAGAGCAATTACAAAACATTGCACAGACCGTACCGAAATACACCGCTCATAGTCTGGAAGGCCCGGCACTCATGTATGGCGAATATTAAACCGTTGAGAAAGTCGGGCAGAACATATTGCAGCAAGAAGATTTCCACTCCTCTACTCGTTATAGAATACGCTATGAACGCCATGAGACTTGAAATTCTAGATTTAGAAAACTAGAATTATACCATCTTCAGTCTGATCTGAGTATGGTGTATTAAATTTTATAACACATTGCATACTAGCTACAATGAGTACGTTCAGCTTTCAAACCTAATAGCAGACAAGAGGCACACAATAAATACAAACTCAAGGTTAAGCACAACACCAAGCTTGATTGCACAGGAAATACAACTTCAGGCAACAGAGTGGTCAATGCCTGGAATAGCTCTACCTGAGCTCTGGTGGTTTCTTTCGCGCCCAGCGTCCCAAAAACTTTACAGCTTAGACTGTCCTAGACTATTGCCCACTTTCCTAAGAGGGGGACATGCTAAACGTGGGGGATACCATAAGTGGACCTATGTGGCCTACTGTCCCTGTCTATTGTTTCTTTATTTTTCAGTATATGTACCATTCTCATGGTATTCATAACTATGTATATACTTAAGCCTATTATCTTGTAGTGCGAGTTGACAAATCAAAAGCAAATAATTAAAAATAAAATAAATAAATAAACCGGTAGTGTTCATATGCATTTATAGTGGCCTTGGTAAGAACCACACTTGAAATTGCTGCTCATCCAGTTTTTGGTTGCCAGCACTGATAAAAAAGTTGGCTGACACTTTAGAAAGAGTAACCAAGAAGAGCAACAAAGATGATTAGGGACTGGAGCTAAAACAGCATCAGCGAAAGGGTTGCTGGAGATTGGATATGTTTAGTTTAATTGAAATAAGTGACTTACGGGGTAGCATACAGCAGTGTTCGCAATATCTCATAGAGGACTGCCACAAAGAAGAGGGGAGTCAACTATTTTTCGCAAAAACGCTGAGGGCAGGACAGAAGCAACTGATGGAAAACGGCAATGCAAGGAGATAGAGCAACTTAGAACTATAGTGGAGACATTGTCTGATAGAGACAATTAATGGACCATAGAAACAATTTGGCCTGCGCAGATAGTTGTTGCCTCCAGAAGTTGTGAATGCTCCAACACTGGAAATTTTTAAGAAGAGATTGGACAACCATTTGTCTGAAATGGTATGGGGATTCCTGCCTGAGCAGGGGGTTGGACTAGAAGATTTCCAAGGTCCTTTCCAATTCTTTTATTTTATTATTCTCCCCTGTCTCCTGGAATTGTCCCGAATTCTTCTTCATTATGTTGATGACACTATCTAACCATCTCATCCTCTGCATCCTCTTCTCCTTTTTGCCTTCCATCTTTCCCAACACCAGAGTCTTTTCCAAGGAGTCCTTTCTTCTCATTTAGTGGCCAAAGTATTTGACTTTCAGCTTCAGTTTCTGTCCTTTCAAAGAACACTCAGGGATGATTTCCTTTAGAATTGTCTGATTTGATCTCCTTGCAGTCCTGGGGTTTCTCAAGAGACTTTTCCAACACCACAATCTAAAGCATCGATTCTTTGGCATTCAGTGTTCCTTATAGTTTAACTCTTTTTTAAGGGGCAGAGCTGCTCAAATGAAAATATTTAGGAATCTGTAGATTGTTCCTCTTCTGTTTGGCTCTCATTTTTTTATTGGATTTCCTTCTGCTGCCCCGTGATTTAATTTGCACCCATTTTTATTGAAGAGACTCTTTTCAGTTATTAATATACCATAAACAGATTTACTGTACATTATATTCTGGGAAGGAAATGAAGCATGCTGAAACATAACTTCATTTGTGGCAAGACTTCTTTTCTTGTTTTAGTTCATAGCATATGCATGTATTATGATAATATCACAAGAAAGAAAGAATTGAATTAAAAACTTCAGCAAATGAAGGTGGATAGAGTCATTCTATAAATTGGGGAGTTGCTAGCCCAATAAATGGAAGAACTTTTTTTTAAAAAAATGAGCATCCTAGAAGTGAGTGTTTCATGAGTAATCTAACAATTGCTCCTTTAACCTAGCAACAAATCAGTTTATTTCCAATCCATGTCATTTTTGCTTGTGTTCTCACATATATCCGTTCTGTCCTATTTCCAAACTAATTTGAGTTGTTTTATTTAAAAAAAAACCCTACACAATTTGTTCCCTTAAATGCAAATTCAAATTTTGTTTATCTCAAAATGTATGTGCATGATCATACATTTCCATAAGTACATGATTTTACATTCCTTGCATTAAAAAATGTGTCATGTTGCAATACCTAGCTGAATTTCCAAAAGCTAAACAGTAGAGTGGGGAATTGCCAGAAAATCTAGATTGGAAAAAAATAAATTAAAAAAAAATCACTAAGAATGCTGTGGCAAGGAACTTCCATACTCTTACAAAGAAAAAAAAATTATATCTGGAGATTTCCATGGTGATATGAAAAACCATGTTCAACTTTACTTACCATTTCTACTTTGAGAAGAATGGACATTAAATGAAAAAGTTTCCTGTTAGAATTTGCTTCCAGCATCTTTGCTTAAGTGCTTTCACCTGCTTTGATGACTTTTGTAAGATGAACAAAAGGGAATAGGCAATCAATGATAAATGGCCAGTCTAGTGATAGGAATGAGACATTTTAAAAAAGGATCTCAATAAATCTTAGAGAACATATAAGAAACTCTTTGTTAAAATGTTGATTGTAATAATGTTGGAATCTTATTTGTCTTGCCCCAACAGAGGTGGTCATAGGTGTTTGGGATATAGGAGACAGCAGTAGGAGATATATATCACTAGAAATGTATCTGCTAAATATCTGAACCCTATTTCCCCTCTTCTCAGCTCCATGTTTTAATGAAGATCCTATTTTTGGAAATCCTATCAAGTTGAAAGCAATGACCAACACAGAGGTATTGAATCAACAGTGACCTTTAACCAAGGAGAGCAGCTGAATCCTCAGTCAGGAAGATCCATTTGCTCATTTAGCAGTACAGAAGAATTATTAAGATTAATTTATGGTTGTTGTTTTTCTGAAGCTTGCCCACCCTCGTATTTATTGCTATAGAATAAATACATAGTTTGGAAGAGAAAAGTACATGCTTAGTATGACAATGTAATTTCCTACAGCTGAATACAGAGTCAGGCAAAAAGTTATTTTTCCTGCCTGCCTTTGAACTAAAAGTTGCTGCCCATCCCCCAACAGTGCTCTGAAATAACAAGGATTTTTTTTTTTTCTGGAATCATTCCTTTTTCAGAAATTTGCTCTATTTATGTCTTCTCTATTTCATTATGCATCTTGAAAGAAATAACCTTCACTTAGCAAATGCACTCAAAGAGTTTCATACTACAGTCCCTATCAGCCCCTAACCAGCATAGCTAAAGATAAAAAATGATGGGAATTTTTAACACATGTACAAAGCTACTAGGCTAAAAAGATTTGCTCAACAATCTTCAAAAGGGCAGGTGGGAATATTTTTCATAAACCAAATTTATCTACAACTTCCTCCCTTCCCATCCCAGACAAAAAAAAAAAAATCCAGTTAAGAATAATTTCATGGTTATTTGAGAAGTATGGAAAATGAATGGACACTGTGCCAGCCTCCATATATGTATATCTGGAGTTATGGGTGCTCCATCACTGGAGATTTTCCAGAAGAGATTGGACAACATTCAGTCTGGCATAGTATAAGGTATTCTGTCTTGGGCAGGTTGGATTAGAAAGCCTCTTCCAGTCCTGTGAGACTATGATTTTTACTTCCTTCCTTCCTTCCTTCCTTCCTTCCTTCCTTCCTTCCTTCCTTCCTTCCTTCCTTCCTTCCTTCCTTCTTGACAAATACAATGTGTTCTGCTTTTAGGACATTGATTACAATACATAATGTATAAAGGATCCTTTATATTAACAACTTAATATCAGACTATTCCCCCAGCCCCCTTTTTTAAAAGAATTAACATTGCCTAGATTCCTCAAAACAAGGGGGAAAATCCCAACTTCTCTTATGTTTTTCTTGTATTTTATTATTTTTCCCCCTATCCCAAGTATCATGGATTTGTCTACATTTTCTTGGCTATGGCATCACTTCATGAAACTTAATGGAATCAGATCTTAATTATGGCTCCATCTCTCTTTGTTGATGATATCTTGATGTTCCTTTCTTGTAAGATATCAGAGTTTTGATTGTCTTATTCCTCTTTATTTTTCTTCTCATACATTCCCAGTTGTTGCATTCAGGCCATTGTGAATTTGCTAATCTCTTTAAAATATATTCTTTTTTCCCTACTCATTTGCCTTATCCTTCAGTTCAGTTCTTTAATTTGCATTACCATAATGTAACTATGTCTCATTTTCTGGTTTTTATTTCTTTTCTTTCCTTCTTTTTGGCTGCTCCAATATTTTCTCTGTTCAGACATGGGATCATTTACTCCTTTATTACTTTCTCTTCATTGGTTATCCCATTTTCCTCCATATCTAATTTAATTTTTTGTTATTAAATTTTAGAACATCCACTGCTTAGCTCTACTCTTATTTCTACTTCTTTACTCCACTTGGACCTCAGCCCTTTTTGATCAAAGTGTTTCCTATATTTCAACTTACCAATATTGCTTTAAAAAAAAATAGCTACTTTCTATGTGAGCAGTTTTCTTCTGACTAAGAACTAGCTTTGGGGTTTTAATAAATCTCTTAAGGTGTATTTATTTTGATTAGCTGTTTCCCAAAGAGATCCTTCTCGCTTAATTCATATTCTTCTTTCATTTTGCATTATCATGCTTTCCATTTTTATCTATTAGAGGCAAGGTTGACAAGTGAGGTTTGGAATTGTTTTTAGAAAAAAAATGATAGGTGCTTAGAATCCAACTCTATGTGCACAAGTGTTCCTATATTTTTTTTAAAAACCCACAAAATTATCCAAAATGTTGGGACAATCTCTTTATTACATTTAAGTTGTTAAGCCTCCAACTTTCCATGACTTTGCAATCTCCCTCACTATACATGATTCTTTTTAATAGACATTGGTAATTTCGGGGAGTGGGCAGGTCAAATTGAGATGGTATTTTAAAACCAGTGTTACTTTGTTTTATTGTTGAATGGATGTAAGCCACCTAGAATCTGTTGTGGTAGCATACAAATAAATGCGCCCTCCCAAAAAACTGAAAGTGATTCAGTTCATTTAAATAATGGATTTAAATAGCAAGAAGGAAAGTCTAAAATAATGTTAAGGAAATAGATTTTCTAACATGAAGAAGGATCTGATGATAAAATAAAAAGATATCCTTCCCTTCCTTAGATGCGTCCCAGTCAAGACAAGCCTTCCTTGAGAAATGCTTTAATTTAGATTCTTGGATTGATCTGGTAATTGAGCTTCATAGCATGAATGATCAAGCAGAAAAGAGCATGAATATTCAAGCAGAACAGGAAGGGACCTTGGAGGTCTTCTAGTCCAACCCTCTGCTCAAGCAGGAGAACCTATACCATTCCAGAGAGGTGTCTGTCCAGTTTTAAAAACTTCCTACAACTTCTGGAGTCTAGCTGTTCCACTGCTTAATTGTCCTCACTGTTAGGAAGTTTCTCCTTAATTCCAGGTTGCTTCTCTCCTTTAGTAGTTGAGTAATTGTCTCGCCTTCTGGTGCTTTGGAAAATAAGTTGACCCCCTCTTCTTTGTGGCAGTCCTTCAAATACTGGAATACTGATATCATGTCACCCCTGGTCATTCTTTTCTCCAGACTGGCCATACCCAATTCCTGCAACTGTTCTTCATATGTTTTTATCTCCAGGTCTTTAATCATCTTAGTTGAATGCAACTAAGCTGAATGATCCTTTCCATTATTCTATATGTGAAAGCAAAATATTTGACTTAATTTCCTGAATAATTGCTTTTGATATTCACTTTTTATTCATTGTTCTTTTCTGAAAGAAAAAAAAGTACAACAAATTTCACTGGTATGATGCATTACATAAAAATATTCTCTTGCCTTATGTATTTGTTCTTGTTTCTGTTTTCATGCCATGTTTTCATACATACATACATACACACACACATACATACATACATACACACATACATGCACACACACATTTTTTCCCTTTGAAATGGATCAAAAGAAAGCTTCCCAGTTCATGTGATAACTCTTGTATAAGATGGCTTAGTCAACAGTGAGGATAACAATATCAAGCTTGGTTGGGGGTTATGATGGTTAAACTATTAGCTTGTCCTAATGTGTGGACCAAGCTACTATCTCAGATGTACAAATTGTGGAGCCAAAATGCAGTAATCCCATGGTGCTGGCTTTGTTTGAGAGCTGAGCCAATTTATTTCTAGCTTAGCTGTCATGTATCTCCAATTGTACTAAAACTAGTCTTTGTCTGAAATGCAGTCTCTTTGTTGAGTTTGTGGGCAATCCATTTTCTCATTTGTAGGAATGCCTGTATCATCCTGTCTTCTGGATTTAGGGCCTTCAGGGGGAAAGGTGGTTTGATGCGGTCAACATAGAAGTAGTTGCCTTATTGTGCTTTCTTTTGACGTATGTCCTGTCAAATACATGCAATGTACAAGTGTGAAAGCAATTAATTGTGTTGTTCTTTTTGTACATAGGAAAATGAGGGTTAAGGGAATTTTGTTACCATGACTCATGCAACAGTTGAGATCAGGGCAAAGTTTGGTTGCACCATCTTCTCAGATTTGAGAGGTTAACTAAGATGAAGATACTCACGGATGTCAGAGTAGTACTGAAGTTTTCAATTATGGAAGAGCTGGCAGGATAGACACGGTCTTAGATCTTCTGAAGACTGGGTGGACAGACCGCCAATCAGAAAATGGACATTACTGGACAGCTCTTCCTGGGTTATATTTCAGCAAGTGGAGGGAACTGATGAAAGGATTTGAGAGGTACAGGTAGAAGAACAATCGAAGTTCAAAAATCTCTGTCTCCCCCATATCATAGAAGCATGGTTAGAAATAAACTTAGAACAGAACAAGCTAATATTGACTGGGTATAGATAGCTTTTACAAATAAATTAAGCTGTTTACCCTCCCCTCTTTAATTGCCTCCCTTATCTTTCCAGTAGTACTAATAATATTTATTTCTTCTTCGGTGGCCAACACAATGTATTTCCAGTGTTCTATCTAGTTATGTTATCTTAAAAACTTTACCTGTAGTAGATATGGGATACAGTGGAGATTGAAAACAACAACAACAACAACAATAATAATAATAATAGTAATAGTAATAGTAATAGTAATAATAATAATACTAATAATAATATACTCTGAACAAGATAGGAATTATATTGTATGTGATGGTATGAGGGCCGCCTTTGCCAAAGGTCTAATAAACAATAGTAGCTCCAAAATTATTGTATATAATTGGACAAGTATTTTGTAGGTGAAGATAACAATCTGTTCTTGTTGCTGTTCATCCATGGTTGCATTCTGAAGTATGTTGACTCTTTAAACTTGTGTGGTTTCATCCTTATTTTCTGAATACCACTATATGGATAAACTGCAAGGACTTCTAAATCAATGTATTCCTCCCTTAGCTTCCAGCAGCCTCTCTCTATCTGGTTGGCCTTATGCAGCACGATAGGTTTTCTTTTGCATGACCTTGTCATTTGTACTGAGAATTAATAAATGCTCTTTAACATAAACTGCTTGTATATGCAAACAAATCCTTCACAGACTATTGTTTTTTCATACCGTCTGCATATTTTACTCTTCGCAAATTGTATATGTTGAAGTTCCCAGCCACCACAACCACCTTAATGCCTTCACATAAAATGGTTGTGCCCATCTTCCCTCCTGTACCGGTCTCCCTATTGACTATGCTCATGAATGCCCATTTTTAAACCAAAAAAAAAAAGAAAGAAAGAAAGAAAGAAAGAAAGAAAGAAAGAAAGAAAGAAAACATAGNCCATTTTTAAACCAAAAAAAAAAAGAAAGAAAGAAAGAAAGAAAGAAAGAAAGAAAGAAAGAAAGAAAGAAAGAAAACATAGAATTGACTTCTTTCTCTCCATATCTTACCCTCTAGAATATGCTGTTTCAAACAGTATCTTTACAGCCACTTATGCAAATGCATCCTTGAGTGGACAACAAATTTGCATGTGTTTATAGCAACATTATGCAGATATCAGGAATTAAAAGCAAAAGTTCCACAAAGAAACAATGAGATGATGAAAATATTCAATTTAGTTCCTGTGGTTTTGTAAGGAAGTGAGGAATTATAGAATCCATTGTATGAACTTTTTCAAGGCCAGTGACTTGCCAATTTCAGTGTGAGAGTTGTGAGTACTTATTTAACTTATTAAACATTGATTTCATCTATTCACAAGGATAATGTTTTTCTACATTCATCGTCATAGCAATTTAGCTACAGAGGGATGAGATTCCACAAATCTACCTGTGCACATGAGGTTTACAGCTCCTCCTGATCACTCTTCTGTCAAGAAGGTCAGTTCCCTGCATGATTTCGGAATGTGGTTTTCAGAAACTGCTGTTAGCCAGCAGGACAATTAAATGAGTTTTGCTGGAAGAAGTCAAACTCATTCAAATAGCACTGAGAGAATCAGACAAACTCCAGTTTGAATCACTGATTTTATTTGGATTTGCAATATGATTCAGTTTGGACTTCCAATTCAATTCAGGAAACCAATCCAATTCTATTCAAACTTCTGAATCAATCTGAAAAAAAGGAAAGAAATACAGATTCCAGCAATCATGTAAATCATCCAGATTAATGAAAATGCATCTAATTGATCATTCAGGCTGATCTGCCCATTGAAAAACATGACCAAATTTGAAGGTTGGCTTGAATTGCCTTCAAATCAAATCTATGAACTGAATTACTTCAGGATTATAATGGTGCAACACAACAAAGCTAAAAGAAACAAATTCTTGATCAGAATCAATAGGCAAATACCATTACCAAGACAGCAGAAGGAGGAGGGAGAGATTTTAAATAGCAGCTTTGAAAATATTTGGTAAAGTTTTGCTTGCATTGCAACTTGTAAACCTATTTTCTAGTCTGTTCAAGAGAGCGAGCAGCCATCATTAGCACTGGATGCAGGTGTTTGATAACAATCCAAAAATGAATTTTGCCAATCTATTCAAGTGCTGTTTTCTTCTTTTCCTAAACTACTCTGCTAGGCTAAAATCCTTGGGGTCAGTTTTCATATTCCAGCATCCCTCTTTGAAAATGCAAGTATAAGAATACTCAAACATAGTTGCAGTAGTCCATTTTGGTTCTAAGAATTTGCTAGCCTTTGGGTAAGTTCATTTACAGATGCTTACATTATAGAAATTATAGAAATTCTTCAACACTATATCTGACCTGAGCAAAGCTAAGAGAGTGTCACCACACTTGTGAACATACAATATTTCTCTCTTTCCAGGAAAAAAAATCTTTGCACAATGTTTCAGGTTTATTTTATTAACAAGTGGTTTATTTATATTAAAAGAAAAGCTTGTTATTTCTGAAGCTAGTTCTGATTAAAGAGCAGAAGAAAGAATCTCAAAATGTTCAAAGAAAGAGAGATGGATTCAGCATGGATTGATTGGGGTTTATGTGAAACCAAGATAGTAAACCTGGAGCAATCTTTGTTGCCCCAGTTCAACAAACTTCTAATCAAATGTTCATTCCATAGAATGGCTGCCCTACCCTACCCCTGCCTTCTTTTTGGATGGATAGATGGATAGATGGATGGATAAGATAGATAGGCAGGCAGATAATGATAGATAGATAGGTAGATAGATAGATAGATAGATAGATAGATAGATAGATAGATAGATAGATAGATAGATAATATTTCATTGAAAACTCTATGCAATTTTCTTCTTTTCGTTCAGGATTTTTTTCAACTGCAACTCAATCTAGCCCAAAGCTCTGGTCTCTCACTTAAGCAATACACAAATGCAAGACTGTGTAACTTCCTGAGAAAATCCAGTGGTTAGAATTTACCACAGCTGGGCATTTTGATTCATTGAGGGACAACAACTCAGTTTTGATTCTTAGAGACCAGTTAGATACATTTTCTTCTGGAGGATTTGTCTCTTCCAGCTTCTTCGGGTACTCTGCCCATCAGTACTATAGGATCCATCCATCCTGCTGCTGGTTGTTTTCTTTCCTTTCCTTCCACCTTTCCCAGCATTGTAGAGTCTTCCAGAGATTTAGGCTTTCACTGGACATGCATATCATTCTATGTATCTATGTTTATATCTCATAACCTAGAAATTGTGGCAATTTCTATCCAGTCAATTGCTGTCAAGAAATCTCAGTATTGAAACTTTTCCAGCTGTTTTATGTGTATTTTTTTTGTTTATTTTGTTTTAGTTACATCAGACTGTTTTCCAATGATTTTTAAAACCAGCATGTTTCTGATTCTCCAAGGGAGAAATGGAAGACAAAAATATTGGTTCTTGAAGTATGTTATCAACAATTCAGATCAGACCCCACCATTCCAATATTTTAAACTCAAGCTGCATTGGCTTCCTGCCTTTACACTTGCTGAAAGTTAAGAGAAGCAGATTAAGTCTGTTTTCCTAACATTGCTGAATATGAGGATTGTTTTTCTCCACTCTGTGTTTGTTCCATCTAATTTCCACATTAGTTCAGAAACTATTTACTATATGTGCACAGTTTTATCTAAACATTTCATGTTTTTCTTTGTTATTGGAAATACTTAGATGAAGATAGATGTAGGGAAAAACTAATGTCTGGGGAAGGCCGACACAAAGTAATGGGTTTTTAAAAGATACCTGAAATACATCATTGTTGGAAACTGTTGGATCATAGCCAGTAAGAAAGGAGATAATTTTCCTTTCACTACCACGTAGCAATCTTTGAAGAGGGAGGACTTCCCTCAAAGATCTTTAGTGCATGGAGTGGCTAATATAGTAGGGAGTATCTTGAGGGTGCTGAATTGCTTTGAGTTTGGATTTTAATTGCAATGCTTTGAACTTGGCTTATTAGCAGATGGAGAGCCAGTGTGGCTCTTTTAGCACAAATATGATATGAATGCAGTAAGTCACCTTTGCCAATTTTGTAATCAGTTTGTTTAGTGTGTAAAATGTTTCTCAATGTTTCTCTAACATAAACATGCTTGTGTACATGCTTTGGTTGGAAAGTTTTATTGCACAATGAGTGATGCAAGTAAATTAAAGGAAAAGTTTGTCCCAATACATGTGTTAAAGTGGGCTTTATTTGATTTCAACTGGGATTAATTAAAAAGAGTTTTATACTGAACTTCAGTATGGATTTGATCATTCTGAGGCTTAGAGTGATGTGTAAATCACTATTATAGTTTCTAAGATAAAAACTAAAGTACATCAGTCACAAAGTTGAGATCACAATCCACATTGTACCATACAGCTCAGTATGATGCACAAAATAGAGTCTTGATTTGTTTTTACTCTGTATCGTTCACACCAGCCTTTCGTATGGCTTTCCTTACCTGGATGACTTCCAGAGTCAACTTCAGCAATGACCACATTGGCTGGAGAATTCTGGGAGTTGGAAGTCCACACTTCAAAGGACTTTCAGTTTTCAAAGGATGATTTACACTATGGGCAATTGAACATAAAGTCAGATACTTGCAGCCTTATCAAAACTTACTCTTTATTTTGGGGATCTTAGTCCTCTTGAAATGTTTCTATGATACAGAACAGGATTCTCCTAATGCTATTCCCATTATGGTTTAGATTTACTATGGCAGTTTATTGCTATGGAACAAATCACTTGGGCTAATCATAACAGATTGAATTGGATATATGATGTTCTTCTGCCCACAAGGATGAGAGTGACATTGGAATATTATTCAGGGTACAGTATGCACGGGGAACAGGCTAAGATAAACTGCACAAGAGAAACTCATGCTGCCACGTGTGAGAAGGGTTTGGGGAATGCTATCTTTAACAGATCATTCTTGTTCTATCATTTCTTGAGCAGTTGTGTATTTTGTCTATGTGTGTGTCTATGTGTGTGTCTGTATTTGTCTATGTGTGTGTCTGTATAGGATTCCTATTCCCTCTCCCATGATTCACTCAGTTTCATGGTCTTATTTCTCTCATGCTTTGGATAGGAAGATTTTGCATCAAACTACAGAATTATTCAGACCAATCTCGGGAAAGATTATTTAATCTCAACTCAAAAAGACTTTTTCTTTGCAAAATAATTTTTGTATTGAAATCAGAAGTAGGAGACAGCAAGATGAACATATCTGTCCATCTTTAACTGATCCTTGTATTTCAGTAGCGCTTGATGACCAAGAGACCATGTTTGCTGGTTGATTGATTGATTTATATAGCCACCAATCTAGGTTTTATATGGCTCTATGCAGCTTACAGTAAACACATTATCTTTCATTATGAGATGTGTACAACTTGTCTGCATGAACAGAAACATTTCTTTCAGTACTGTTGCAGTTTCTGAACCCAGAATTTGTAGAGATATTTTATTCCTGAAACAAAAGACAAATGATATCTGCATACAAGTGGAACCTCCATTTATCAGACCTCAGTGCAATGGGCTTTGCATATAAATTTATCTGGAAATGTAATACATTTGCATAATGACATCAGCAAGCAAATGATTTAAAATGATGCAAATGACATAATTTGCATCTCCTCAATTGGTGATAAATTGAATTTTCATTGTATTCCACATGCAACAGGGGACCAAACTCTAAATTTTGCAAAAGATTCATTCTTTTCATATTAGGGCAGCAAGTGCCTAGTAAAGTTGCATCCTTACCACTACAGTCCGCTCATCCATGTTTGATGCCTGACTTTGCTTACCTGTGGGATTGGTTTGGATAATTGTTTTAAACCTAGAAAAAAGTCCATTATTTTTCCTCTAGGAAAGTGACAAAAATGAATTATCCTTTCATATCACACATGTTGTAGACTTTTGGAAAAATTGAGTTTAATCCATCAATTACTATATTCATATTTTTAATTTGCAATAGTGATGAATATTTATAAGAGGGAGAAAATAATGAAACACAAAACCTCTGCATCATAAACACCAGAATTATATTCTTTTTTAATAATTTTTTTATTTTTTACAACAAACATACAAACAAGACATCAAAACATAAAACCATCTTTCAATTAAAAACATACAGTGTGTCAGTTGGTTACAATCTTTTGTGCTATTCTTTTTTTTTGCCATCACTCACAAGTTGTGTAGATTCTCACCTTATCTATCAAACATGTGCTTATGTTTCATTAATCATTCATTTGATGAAACTATTTTTCTATCATTCTATGCGAGATATTTTAAATTTTGTTATAATTTAATCTTATACATTCATCCAATTGTTATATATTTTATATTGTATTCTATATCAATCCATTTACTTTTTATTGTAAAGCTTCCTAATATATTTCTTTACCATGTCTTTTTATCTAACCATTGATAAAATAAATCCGATATTGTATAAAATTGTTTGTCCTCTTGTTCTCTGATTTCAAATGTCAGTTTACTCATTTCTGCACAATCCATGATTTTCTTAATAAGTTCCTCCTGCATTTTCATTTTTCCAATTCTTAGCAAATACAACAGAATTATATTCCATGTGCAAGCCATACCACTTTTAATGGAACCTGGAAGGAATAAAAATATCTGCTTTTCTATAGTTAAAGCCATAGTGGAACCATGGTTAGAATGCAATACTGCAGGCTACTTCTGCTGTCTGCCAGCTGCTAGCAGTTTGGCAGTTCAGTCCTTACCAAGATTGACTCAGCCTTCCATCCTTCCAAAGTGGGTAAAATGAGGACCCAGATTGTTGGGGGCAATATACTGACTCTGTAAACTACTTAGAGAGGGCTGTAAAGCACTGTGAAGTGGAATATACAACAAACATCTCTCCTGAAGATATCATTGAAATAACCAGAGATGGCCTTGAGTTCAAATACAATGACGGCTCTGCGGCCCCAAGATTTTGTAGAGTTGTATGCAAAAATGAGTCCAGCAAACACATATTCATTCATACTATAAATCCATTGCAAAACCAATCCCAATCACAAAAAAACCTTCACTCAAGACCAGACTTATCCAAGTCACACAACCCACAACTCGCCATCCACCCCCACCCCATCCAATCCAACATCACTAAACTATGCACGCACACCCCTAACTACCTCATTCCAACCACAACTGGCCTTAAATGCAAGCTTACTCAATGCAAGAAGCCTTGTAAATAAAATACTTTGAATTTTCCCTCTTACTAAATACGCGCTAAATTTGACATTATATTTGTCTGTGAAACATGGCTCAATGCATACTCCTCCCTCACTCCATTTCCATAGGAAGACTGTCATGTTTACTGATCAGATCATGAAATCTGTAGAGGAGGGCTGGTGTTGCTATCTTCTATAAAAAAAGCCTTACATCTAAAAAACATTCAAGTTACCCAGGAGCTTGCTCTTCCTAGAACCATCATCTGTGAACTATCCTTAAATATCACATTTTGGTTCTTACTATGTTACAGAACTCCTGATTATGACATTGAAAATGCAAACAAACTAAATACAACTACTAACATGGGTAGCATCCTGCCCACACACTTTTATCTTCCTGGTGACTTCCATCTACCTCATATTAACTGGACTCTTAACAAGAATGTACAAACTGAACCCACACATGCAACCTTCTACAATGCAGTAAATAATCTGGACTAGAAAAACTGTAACCAACAACACTAGACTTAACAACTGCCTTGATCTCATCTTCTGTAATAGTTTGAATTCAATTACAAGAATACAAATAAAGAAACACTTTCCAACAGGACCACAACATGATTGTCTTTTGTCTCAACATACGTCCACACAAAAATCATCACAATGATGTAATCCTCAATTATAATTTCAAAAAAGGAACTATGATCTTATAAACAACGATCTCTCATCCCTTGAATTGGCAATTCTATTCACTGATGCAATACTGTAGAAGACCATTACAACATATTTTTACTTGAAGTCCAAAAGAGTCATCAAACTATATGTACCAAAAACAACTCCCCAACCAGAAAAAACAAATACCCATAACAATAAGGAAGCTTCAGTCCAAAAAGAAATCACTTTGGCGGAAAAACAAATCTGGTCACGTTGCCAACTTCAAAAGCCGATACAAAAATTTATGCCACCAGATAAAGACTGAATGCACCAATTATCACATTAAACAAGAAGAAAATCTTCTACGCACCAATTCCACCCGCACTTCTACAATTTTGTAAACAACAAACCAAAAGATCTCCCACCTGAAGGACCGAATTGGTAAAGACTGCAATGACTACAACTATTAAAGCCCAACCTCTTTAACACATTTCTTTGGCCCTCAGTAATAGCAATGAATCATGCCCAGTATTCCTAGTCAAACCACATACAACTACAATGATCTAATACATATCGATTTTACCAGAAGACAATGTGAGAAAAAGCACTATGCAATCTAAAACCATCTCTATCTATGGACAGGACGGAATTTGTGCCTACTTCTTTAAAAAGCTATCCACTGGCAAAGCAGAACCTCTAAGCATAATCTCTGAAAAATGTTTCAGGATCAGCTCCTTGCCAAAACTATGGTCACAAGCCATAGTCATCCCCATCTTCAAAAAGGAGAAGCCTAGCCTAGTTGAAAATTACAGACCAATCTCTTTGTGCTGCATTCACCTGTAAAGTCATGGAATCAATTATTAACCAATCCATTATCCTCCACTTAGAGACAAACAACCTACTCTCTAATAAAACAATTGGGTTTCAGGAAAAAAAACTATCCTGTAATCTGGCAACTCTTTACACTGCCCAAAAACATATGACTACACAACTTGATCCATGGCAAAGCAATAGACACAAATCTACATAGACTTCTGTAAAGCCTTTTGATTCAGTGGTACACAACAAACTACTACTAAACTAAAATCTTTATGGTATCTTTGGACACCTGCATCACTGGATAGAAGGCATTCCTGTCAAACAGACAAGCAAAATTGTCAAAATTGGGAGCGTCCTATCAAAATTCTGTACCTGTCAAGAGTGGTGTCCCCAAGGCAGTGTTCTTGGACCACCTCTTTTTCATACTCTACATAAAATGACCTCCTGTGATCATATGAAGAGCAAACTGCATTATCTTCGCTGATGATGTAAAGCTATTCAACACCAAAAGGACAATCTCAACAAAATAAATGCTCTGTCCTATATATTGGCAAAAAAAATCAGAAAATAAAATACAGGTGGGAAAAGTCGAAGACCTTGTATGATGATTCAAACTCTGTCAAGGATCTTGGAGTACTCATTTCTAATGATCTATAGTGCTAGAAGCCCACTGTAACTACATAGCTAAAAAGAGGAATTAAGAGTTTTACATGCTTTATCTTACGTAGCTTTTTCTCCTGGCTATCATCACTGCGACTAACTAGAGCATACAAAACATTTGGCTAAGGACCAATACTCCGAATACAGCTCATCAATGCTGGAACCCACATTTAATGTATCTGTATTAAACCATTGAGAAAGCTGCAAGAAATATTTCACAAAGAAGTTTAGTTTTCCACTCCTTCCTCCGTACAGAATACCTTATGGCCACCAGGACTCAAAATTCTAGACCTACGAAAACCTAGAACTGATATGCCACCTTTTGATCCGATCTAATAATAGTTAATATAAATATACAATTGGCAATGACTTTCCTGTTCAATGAATACCTCAGCTTCAACCATAACAACACAAGAGCAAACAATAGATTACAAACTCAAGGTAATTCGCACCAAACTTGACTGCAGGAAATATGAACTTTCAGCAACAGAAGTGGTCAATGTCTGAATATTTCTACCTGACTAACTGTTGGTTTCTCCCTAAACCCCCAAGAACTTTACCTTACAGGCCTGTCTACTAATTCGACCTCACCCCCTTTCCTAACGAGGTCTGAATGGGGCATGCATAAGTGCACAACGTGCCTACCTATCCTGTTCTATTGTTTCTTTTATTTTTATTTTTATTACATGTATCCATGTATTCATAACTATGTTTTCACTTATACCTATTATCTTGTGAGCAATTGACAAAAATAAATAAATAAATAAAAATAAAATAATATAAGTCTAAGTGCTATTGCAATTGCTAAATATGTCTGAATAACATATTAGAAACTGCAACAGAAACAATCCTACAAGCAGGTTTCATTTCCAAAGGAAGAGTAACTAGCTATAGAATCTCACCTAATGATCTTTGCACATTGCCAATTTTTAATTTTCACAAAGGAGAGAAGAAAAGCTTCCTTGCCCGTGCATTGTGTCTAAAATCAGTTTTGCAGAAACAAAGCCCAATAACATCCAGATACATGTCTCTCTCCTCCATATAATATTCAGATCAGCTGAATGCTTGTCATCCTAGGGTATCTGCTGTTCAGCTGTACATTTTTTGTTCTGCATGCAGGACACATCTCTTTCAGCCTCTGGCAGCATTTGGAAAATGGAACAAATGCTGCAGTCCTATACTCACTAAAATGGAAGGGCGTCCAGCGAAACTCCATCTGGCAAACTCTTGAGGGGAAGCTGTTCATGATGCTGAAGCTTTGAGCTTCATTCTCTACCTGCACTTGGTCATTCTCTCATCACTCTTGGAATATAGCATCCAGTTTTGGTTGCCACAATATGAAAAAAGATTTTGAGAGTCTAGAAAGGGTGCAGAGAAGAGCAACAAAGATGATTAGGAGACTGGAAGATAAAAGATAATGTAGAACGATTGCAGGAATTGAGTATGTCTAGTCTAGAGAAAAGAAGGACTAGGGTCACATGATAGCAGTGTTCCAATATTTGAGGGGCTGCCTGCAGAAGTTGGGGGATGCTCCAACACTGGAAGGGTTTTTTTTTAAGTTTTATTAATTTTTTTGACAAACATAGACAAACACAACATAAAAACATCAAGCCATCTTCCACTTATGTACATAAAGTGTGTCGGTTGGTTTACAAATTGTTTTGTGCATCCACTTCATAGTCATCATTTACAATTACTTGTATATGTTCTCATATTATCTATCAAATATTCCTTAAATACATTGAGATTATTATTAATCAATCATTTGACTATACGATTATTCATTCGTGTTTTGCAAGATAATCCATATTTTAATTGATTTATTTTATGACAATTCATTTTATCATCCCAAATCTATCCTATATTTATATTATGATTATGATAAAGATAATACATCTTTATATATTCTTTATATTCTAAAAATCTACATATTTTATTACTATGTTTTATTGTCTAACTATTGATAAAATAAATCCCAAATCTTATAAAATTGTTTATCTTGTTCTCTGATTTCAAATGTCAATCTAC